>CAUDMG010002121.1:45000-170000 GCA_958450375.1 Homarus gammarus | reverse complement strand
TTAGGTTAGGTTAGGTTAGAGTACTGTAGGGTAGGTTAGGTTAAGTTAGAGTACTGTAGGGTAGGTTAAGTTATAATACTGTAGGGTAGGTTAAGTTAGAGTACTGTAGGGTAGGTTAAGTTATAATACTGTAGGGTAGGTTAAGTTAGAGTACTGTAGGGTAGGTTAAGTTAGAGTACTGTAGGGTAGGTTAGGTTAGAGTACTGTAGGGTAGGTTAGGTTAAGTTAGAATACTGTAGGGTAGGTTAGGTTAGGTTAGAGTACTGTAGGGTAGGTTAAGTTAGAGTACTGTAGGGTAGGTTAGGTTAAGTTAGAATACTGTAGGGTAGGTTAGGTTAAGTTAGAATACTGTAGGGTAGGTTAGGTTAGAGTACTGTAGGGTAGGTTAGGTTAGAGTACTGTAGGGTAGGTTAAGTTAGAGTACTGTAGGGTAGGTTAAGTTAGAGTACTGTAGGGTAGGTTAAGTTAAGTTAGGGTACTGTAGGGTAGGTTAGGTTAGAGTACTGTAGGGTAGGTTAAGTTAGAGTACTGTAGGGTAGGTTAAGTTAAGTTAGAGTACTGTAGGTTAGGTTAGAGTACTGTAGGGTAGGTTAAGTTAGAGTACTGTAGGGTAGGTTAAGTTAGAGTACTGTAGGGTAGGTTAAGTTAGAGTACTGTAGGGTAGGTTAAGTTAGAGTACTGTAGGGTAGGTTAGGTTAAGTTAGAGTACTGTAGGGTAGGTTAAGTTAGAGTACTGTAGGGTAGGTTAAGTTAGAGTACTGTAGGTTAGGTTAGGTTAAGTTAAAGTACTGTAGGGTAGGGTAGGTTAAGTTAGAGTACTGTAGGGTAGGTTAAGTTAGAGTACTGTAGGGTAGGGTAGGTTAAGTTAGAGTACTGTAGGTTAGGTTAGGTTAAGTTAGAGTACTGTAGGGTAGGTTAGGTTATAATACTGTAGGGTAGGTTAAGTTAGAGTACTGTAGGGTAGGTTAAGTTAGAGTACTGTAGGGTAGGTTAAGTTAGAGTACTGTAGGGTAGGTTAAGTTAGAGTACTGTAGGGTAGGTTAAGTTAGAGTACTGTAGGGTAGGTTAGGTTAAGTTAGAGTACTGTAGGGTAGGTTAAGTTAGAGTACTGTAGGGTAGGTTAAGTTACAGTACTGTAGGGTAGGGTAGGTTAAGTTAGAGTACTGTAGGGTAGGTTAGGTTATAATACTGTAGGGTAGGTTAAGTTAGAGTACTGTAGGGTAGGTTAGGTTAAGTTAGAGTACTGTAGGTTAGGTTAGGTTAAGTTAGAGTACTGTAGGGTAGGGTAGGTTAAGTTAGAGTACTGTAGGGTAGGGTAGGTTAAGTTAGAGTACTGTAGGGTAGGTTAGGTTAAGTTAGAGTACTGTAGGGTAGGTTAGGTTAAGTTAGAGTACTGTAGGGTAGGTTAAGTTAAGTTAGAGTACTGTAGGGTAGGTTAGGTTAGAGTACTGTAGGGTAGGTTAGGTTAAGTTAGAGTACTGTAGGTTAGGTTAGGTTAAGTTAGAGTACTGTAGGGTAGGGTAGGTTAAGTTAGAGTACTGTAGGGTTAGGTTAAGTTAGAGTACTGTAGGGTAGGTTAGGTTAAGTTAGAGTACTGTAGGGTAGGTTAGGTTAAGTTAGAGTACTGTAGGGTAGGTTAAGTTAGAGTACTGTAGGGTAGGTTAGGTTAAGTTAGAGTACTGTAGGTTAGGTTAGGTTAAGTTAGAGTACTGTAGGGTAGGGTAGGTTAAGTTAGAGTACTGTAGGGTAGGTTAGGTTATAATACTGTAGGGCAGGTTAAGTTAGAGTACTGTAGGGTAGGTTAGGTTAAGTTAGAGTACTGTAGGTTAGGTTAGGTTAGGTTATAATACTGTAGGGTAGGTTAAGTTAGAGTACTGTAGGGTAGGTTAAGTTATAATACTGTAGGGTAGGTTAAGTTAGAGTACTGTAGGGTAGGTTAGGTTAAGTTAGAGTACTGTAGGGTAGGTTAGGTTAAGTTAGAGTACTGTAGGGTAGGGTAGGTTAAGTTAGAGTACTGTAGGGTAGGTTAGGTTATAATACTGTAGGGTAGGTTAAGTTAGAGTACTGTAGGGTAGGTTAAGTTAGAGTACTGTAGGGTTAGGTTAAGTTAGAGTACTGTAGGGTAGGTTAGGTTAAGTTAGAGTACTGTAGGGTAGGTTAGGTTAAGTTAGAGTACTGTAGGTTAGGTTAAGTTAGAGTACTGTAGGGTAGGTTAGGTTAAGTTAGAGTACTGTAGGGTAGGTTAGGTTAAGTTAGAGTACTGTAGGGTAGGTTAGGTTAGAGTACTGTAGGGTAGGTTAGGTTAAGTTAGAGTACTGTAGGGTAGGTTAGGTTAAGTTAGAGTACTGTAGGGTAGGTTAGGTTAAGTTAGAGTACTGTAGGGTAGGGTAGGTTAAGTTAGAGTACTGTAGGTTAGGTTAAGTTAGAGTACTGTAGGGTAGGTTAAGTTAGAGTACTGTAGGGTAGGTTAGGTTAAGTTAGAGTACTGTAGGGTAGGTTAAGTTAGAGTACTGTAGGGTAGGTTAGGTTAAGTTAGAGTACTGTAGGGTAGGTTAAGTTAGAGTACTGTAGGGTAGGTTAAGTTAGAGTACTGTAGGGTAGGTTAGGTTAAGTTAGAGTACTGTAGGGTAGGTTAAGTTAAGTTAGAGTACTGTAGGGTAGGTTAGGTTAGAGTACTGTAGGGTAGGTTAGGTTAAGTTAGAGTACTGTAGGGTAGGTTAGGTTAAGTTAGAGTACTGTAGGGTAGGTTAAGTTAAGTTAGAGTACTGTAGGGTAGGTTAGGTTAGAATACTGTAGGGTAGGTTAGGTTAAGTTAGAGTACTGTAGGGTAGGTTAGGTTAGAGTACTGTAGGGTAGGTTAGGTTAAGTTAGAGTACTGTAGGGTAGGTTAGGTTAAGTTAGAGTACTGTAGGGTAGGTTAGGTTAAGTTAGAGTACTGTAGGGTAGGTTAAGTTAAGTTAGAGTACTGTAGGTTAGGTTAAGTTAGAGTACTGTAGGGTAGGTTAGGTTAAGTTAGGGTACTGTAGGGTAGGTTAGGTTAAGTTAGAGTACTGTAGGGTAGGTTAAGTTAGAGTACTGTAGGTTAAGTTAGAGTACTGTAGGGTAGGTTAGGTTAGGTTAGAGTACTGTAGGGTAGGTTAGGTTAGAGTACTGTAGGGTAGGTTAAGTTAGAGTACTGTAGGGTAGGTTAGGTTAGGTTAGGTTAGAGTACTGTAGGGTAGGTTAGGTTAAGTTAGAGTACTGTAGGTAAGGTTAAGTTAGAGTACTGTAGGGTAGGTTAGGTTAAGTTAGAGTACTGTAGGGTAGGTTAGGTTAAGTTAGAGTACTGTAGGGTAGGTTAGGTTAAGTTAGAGTACTGTAGGGTAGGTTAGGTTAGGTTAGAGTACTGTAGGGTAGGTTAGGTTAGAGTACTGTAGGGTAGGTTAGGTTAGAGTACTGTAGGGTAGGTTAGGTTAGAGTACTGTAGGGTAGGTTAAGTTAGAGTACTGTAGGGTAGGTTAAGTTAGAGTACTGTAGGGTAGGTTAAGTTATAATACTGTAGGGTAGGGTAGGTTAAGTTATAATACTGTAGGGTAGGTTAGGTTAAGTTATAATACTGTAGGGTAGGTTAAGTTAGAGTACTGTAGGGTAGGTTAGGTTAAGTTAGAGTACTGTAGGGTAGGTTAGGTTAGAGTACTGTAGGGTAGGTTAGGTTACATATCCAAACTATCAATTTCCGGTAGTTTTGACTTGTTCTGAACGATTTTCATCAAATCTGCCGGAAATCACATAGTCTAGACATCTAAACACAAGGTTGATGGTAACTAAAATTTTACCACTTAATTTCTCAGACAAAACAAAAAATACCACAAAAAATAACATTACAGAAATAGCAGGGGTAAATAATAGGTAGTTGTCATGCAAGGAAACTCTATATTGATTTGTATGAAAGGAAATAGAGCAAAATAACAACCTAATCTAACCTAACTAACCCTTATCTAGCCTAACAAACAGACAGACTAAAACCTTCCTCGTAAAATTCAAATTAATAATCAAAATATTTTCCTTTAGTGATTATGACGTTTTGTAAATAACTACCATAAAACAATTACAATTAATAACAGACAATTATCTAAAACAATACGTTATTACAATTAAACTAAACTGTCATTAACTGTCTCTACTCATAATTAACCATAACTAACAACTAAATACATATAACTAAACACATATCTAACCAAATTAACACCAATAAAATGAAACTAATAATCATAAACCAAAATTAATCCCAGACTCGCCTCATCACCCGGGTCATATTTCACTTTATTATCAGATTTAAAATAGTTATAACTTAGTAATATATTCTCAAGTGTTGTAAATTATCTATATTATATTTCTTACCTTATAAATATGGTCGGTAAGGAGGTGTAAGGGAAGAAAAGGCATTGTAACTTGCAGCTGGCTAGAGGCAGTGGAGACAACGTGAAGCCATTTTGTTTTGAACATTGTTTTGGGGGGAGACTAACAGCTGATGAACAGAAAACGGGGTGGATATATGGGTGGATAGATGGGTGGATGGATAGATTGATAAATGGGTGAATGGGTAGATAGATAGATAGATGGAGAGATATGTAGTGATAGCGTATTAAGGGTAAATCATGGAGGCAGGGGGGGGTACCTTAAATTTGGGGAGGACATGCCTCTCCCTCCCTCCCTCTTAATAGGTACTGTAGATAGATAGATAGATAGATGGATAGATAAAGGGAGCAAGTGAAGAAACATCACCATAGAAAAAAAATTGAAGCATTAAGGTTAATCAAGTTATAACGAGAGAATGTTGCCACTGCTCTGAAGAAGAAAAAAACAATCATTCACCAGTTAGTTACCGAAAAAATTCAAGATGATCATATCCAATGAATATAATTAAGCAGAGAAATGTTGAGTACTTCTGGTGATCGGATATTTTCAGAGATGTAATCAAATGTATAGTAGCAGAGAGCCAGTACATGCTCAGTACTTGCCAACAATGTGTAACAGACGTGACTCGAACTTTCAGAGGCGACACTATGGATGAGAATTTTCACGTGTTATCCATTTAAAGGGATTTTATTTTCTTTAATGTCCACATGTATTCGTTTTCTGTGACAGTGACTCAATATTTTGTGGGTAACTCTACCAAATTGTCTAATATTCATACTGCATTGTGAGGGACAAGATAACTGATACTACAGATGGGGAGATAAGATGGCTGGGAAGACAAAATAACTACAAGGGGTTGGGAAACAGGATGGCTGGCTGGGTGGGATTGGGCAGACAAAGTAGCTCAGCAGGGTTCAGAAGACACAGCTCTTGACGAAATATAATTATTTGGGAAGTCAAAAACCCTCGGCTGCATATTGGTTGAAAATGCAACAATAGCAAGGTCATGATATTAGATTGGTTTTGGGGTTGACCAATGTGTTTTTACCATGGTTTTTGGCATGTGTTCCGACCAAGCAAAGATAGAGTGTAGGAGGGCTGAAAAAGAGTTCCAGAGGCTGGTTGCACTCGAGGTCAAGTCAAACCCAAAGGCGTTTTACCGCTATGCAAAGTCGAAATTGAAAACGCGAGTAGGAGTATCAGACCTGAGGCTTGAAGATGGTAGTTACGCAGATTCTGACCAGGATAAAGCTGAGGCATTGAACAGCTTCTTTTCCTCAGTGTTCACAAGAGAGGATGCAACTAACCTTCCTGCGTTTGAGGACAGACGGTTCGACACAGCACTGACCCACATTGTGTTCACAGAAGAGGGTATTAGAAATAAACTGTCCAGGCTAAAGGTCCATAAGAGTCCTGGACCTGACATGGTGCATCCTAGAGTGCTAAGGGAGCTGTGCAACGAGCTTGCAGAGCCCCTGAAGATTTTGTTTTGTAAATGCCTGGATGAACAAATGGTCCCCAGTGAATGGAAAGTGGCTTATGTGAGTCCTATCTTCAAGAAGGGCGATAGGCACTCCACGAACAACTATAGACCGGTGAGCCTGACCAGCATAATATGTAAAGTACTTGAGAGTATTATCAGAGATGCAGCGATGGAACATCTACTACGAAACAACCTTGTAAAAGATTGCCAACACGGTTTTATGCCGGGGCGCTCTTGCTTGACACAATTGCTCAAGGTATTGGATATTTGGACCCATATTCTAGAACGGGGTGGTAATATCGACAATATTTACCTAGATTTTGCCAAGGCTTTCGACAGTGTACCCCACGAAAGGCTGAAAATCAAACTGGAAGGGTACGGAATTCGGGGAAATGTCCTAGCGTGGATAGAAGACTTTCTACATGACCGCAAGCAATGTGTGGTGATTAATGGCACGAAATCGTCATCTGTGCCTGTAACAAGTGGGGTACCGCAGGGTAGTGTATTGGGCCCGCTGTTGTTTGTTTGTTTCATAAATGATATGCCTGACGTTGTACACTCCTCCATACAAATGTTTGCCGATGACGCCAAGTTATTTCGGGAAATTAAGAACCAAGCGGACTGTGAAGAGCTGCAGAAGGACCTCTGTGGGCTCCAGGAATGGTCGAAGGAATGGCTGCTGAGATTCAATGTCACGAAGTGTAAGAGGATGCACCTGGGGCGTACCAACGGTAAGGAGGCGTACCATATGTCCCAACGGGATGAAGAAAATGTACTAGTTGAGACTGTGTGTGTGAGAAGGACCTAGGTGTGTATGTTGACAATGAGCTGAAGTTCTCGGGCCATTGTGAGAAGAAGGTAAATCAGGCAAATAAATTATTGGGTCTTATAAGAAGGTCGTTCAGATATCTAGACGGTCCGTCCCTCGTAACGATCTTCAGGAGTGAAGTGCTTCCCCATCTGGAGTACTGTCACCCCATCTGGTCCCCGAGATATGCTAGGGACTGTCAGTTGGTTGAAAATGTTCAAAGGAGGGCCACCAGACTGGTGCCTGCACTTCGGCACCTCAGCTACCCTGAGAGATTGGAGCGCCTGAACTTGCCTAGCTTATACTACAGACGGGCAAGGGGGGACCTAGTTGAGGTGTATAAGCATCTCAGGGGGCACTACTCAGTTGAGTGTCCTTACTTGGAGCTGGCGGACGCTCGCCCACAAGGGGTCACAGCTCAAGATTGAAGAAGCCGCAAGTCCAGAAAACCGTGAGGGCAAACTTTTTCGGAGTGAGGGTTGTAAACTCTTGGAACAATCTACCAGAGAGTGTTGTGACGGCACCGAGTGTGAGCTCTTTCAAGAGAAGACTTGACCAACACTGGAGCGGGTTCAGGTACATTCAGGAGCCGGTGCATGCCCAGTAGGGAGTGACAGTTTTGCAAAAGTTTTCAAAATCTAATTGCTTGGGTTGGATTATTTGTCTATCGGCCACGCTAATTCCGAATATGTTTGAGTTTTTTACATCATTGCATTAGAAGGTTTGTGGATACTTTTGGGTTTGGCATGAAAAACGCGAAAAAACTGTAAATAATAAAGGGACTGGCAATGTGGCACAACCTGTTAAAATCAAGTTATTGAATTGGATTATTCGAATACTGTGTACACTGGTTCATAATATGCTATTGTTTTACAACTCAATGCGCTACAAATTATGCCGATATTTTTGCTGCAAGTCACCACATACGTATATTTCGAAAACCAGGGCCCAATATTACCAACGGCGTGGATAGATTCCGTGGAATGAATTCAGGACATTCCCGCTCATGGAACATTACCAAACTCCGTATATGTGCCAATGGCAGGCCAATGGCAATATTTACAGAGTTTGTTGAGGCTCCCTGGACGGGAATGCCCTGAATTTATTCCACGGAATCTATTCACGCCGTTGGTAATATTCGTCCCAGGACTGATCAACGAATTCAGCCCAAGTAGCTTGACTTGGACAGTTAAGGACAAAATCTCAGTCCGTACTTTTGAATAAAATATTGTTCAATAGGTGGTGATATTGAAGTGCTGAAAGTTGTTTTTTCTGTGTTGTTTTGCAGTTAGTTCAAAGGGCCGCCACCAAGATGGGTCGTCCTAAGATTAGCAACACTCAGCTGCGCCAGGGTAACGATAAGGTGTTCGGGGTTCGGATGCCTCTGCCATCTAACAAGTTGCCTCTGAACAAGGAAGTTGGAAGTGCCCTGGCTTATGAAGCAGAAAACGAGAGGTTAAGGAGAAGAACAAATGCTTTTGATTATATGGATGCCACCAACAAGGTGACTGAGAAGGTACTGGATGTGTATAGGAAGGCCACTGTTCCAGTGAGCACTGTCATCCACTGCCGACACTTTACACGACATCCTCTCCATCTCCTCCTTACTCTTTGACCTCATCTTCTCAGTTTTCCTCTCTTCCTCAGCCCTTTTCTTTGCCCTCTTCGCTTCCTTCTCCCTCTCTTCTTTCAGCTTGGCAGTCACAATTTTGTCAACGCATCAATGCAGCCCTCCCTTCCCGGTTTCCTCTGGGCTGCCAGGAAGCTTTTCTCTCGTTCGTGCACTTTGCTGTCGTCTGCCACATCAAACAACTTCTCAGCTATATCATCGAACCTCATCTTCAGCTTCCCGTTCTTCGTTTTCTTCCTTTTCTGTTTCTGTCCATTTCCCTTCATCATCATCGTCTCCCTCCGCATCCTCCACAGGTCGTGGACTCTCATTTTCACCCTGATTTCAGAGATAGTGGGGACAGTGGCCTTCCTATACACATCCAGTACCTTCTCAGTCACCTTGTTGGTGGCATCCATATAATCAAAAGCATTTGTTCTTCTCCTTAACCTCTCGTTTTCTGCTTCATAAGCCAGGGCACTTCCAACTTCCTTGTTCAGAGGCAACTTGTTAGATGGCAGAGGCATCCGAACCCCGAACACCTTATCGTTACCCTGGCGCAGCTGAGTGTTGCTAATCTTAGGACGACCCATCTTGGTGGCGGCCCTTTGAACTAACTGCAAAACAACACAGAAAAAACAACTTTCAGCACTTCAATATCACCACCTATTGAACAATATTTTATTCAAAAGTACGGACTGAGATTTTGTCCTTAACTGTCCAAGTCAAGCTACTTGGGCTGAATTCGTTGATCAGTCCTGGGACGAATATTACCAACGGCGTGAATAGATTCCGTGGAATAAATTCAGGGCATTCCCGTCCAGGGAGCCTCAACAAACTCTGTAAATATTGCCATTGGCCTGCCATTGGCACATATACGGAGTTTGGTAATGTTCCATGAGCGGGAATGTCCTGAATTCATTCCACGGAATCTATCCACGCCGTTGGTAATATTGGGCCCTGGTTTTCGAAATATACGTATGTGGTGACTTGCAGCAAAAATATCGGCATAATTTGTAGCGCATTGAGTTGTAAAACAATAGCATATTATGAACCAGTGTACACAGTAGTCGAATAATCCAATTCAATAACTTGATTTTAACAGGTTGTGCCACATTGCCAGTCCCTTTATTATTTACAGTTTTTTCGCGTTTTTCATGCCAAACCCAAAAGTATCCACAAACCTTCTAATGCAATGATGTAAAAAACTCAAACATATTCGGAATTAGCGTGGCCGATAGACAAATAATCCAACCCAAGCAATTAGATTTTGAAAACTTTTGCAAAACTGTCACTCCCTAATGCCCAATATTTGCCAACAGTGCGTGACAGAGACGTGACCGATCGCCCAAGCTGCTAACAAGCCGATCAGTGGCGAAGAGGATAAAAGTAAAGTAAAAAGAATAAAACCACAGAAAAACACATTGATCGAGAGCCATATTGGTTGAAGATACAAATTTACAACAAACAAAAACAATATATTAGATCTTACAATAATAAGCAATATTGACTTCACAAATAATTGATCCCTAGGAGATAGAGACAAAGCCTTCCTCCATTACGTTAATTACTTGGAATTGCGTGTTGTTCACCCCATCACTGTAGTTAACCCCTCAACTGTGTCCTAACTCCTGTCTGTGTTGCATTTATATAGATTATTAATTTTGATATAGCCTTGAAATATATAACACGCAAGTATAAAGAAAACTCATAAATAATTAATACGGTAATCTGTTAAGGGTGATATATAAGTGATTATCTCTGTCGTGTACATTTTAATGAAGCCGAAGTCAAAGCCATAGATTAAATCGGAGACAATGTTTACAGCTTCGTGCAGTGATACAATATTAAGTAAAGTATATGACTCATAAGATAAATATACCATATGATAAAACTACCAGCCATAAATATTTTACTCCAACTAATATATCACAAATTAATCAAAATATTACTTTATTTTATGTGGTTTTAGTATGTTCTCGGTGTTCAGGAGTAGAGAGCCAACAGGTGTGTCAGGTAGAGGGAGGGAGTGTCAGGTAGAGTGAGTGACCATCAACACGGGAGAACTTATCTTATTATCTCCTTAGTGTTTTATCTCTTCACTATGACTGATGCTGAGCTAACCACCAAAATGGCGTCTCACGAGCCCAAGAATTACCTGGGGTTTGACTTTAGTACACAACAGGTGAGATGGGCTCCTAGTTCCTATTTAAAACATTAATAAAAATTGAAATATAAAAAACTTTTGATTTTAATTGTCATGTTCTTATTTAATCTACATAATATAACTTAAATTTCATCACTGACAGGATTAACTCTCTGAATTTGACGTGTTTGTGAATCTAAATTGTTTTAATACGTGCTTCTGTATGTTAAAATATTTATTATTTATTAAGTATTGATGTTTCTTGCCTCTATATGGTTTAGGAAGAGTCAAGGCTCATTATTAGGCCTCCTTGTTGGCACAGTTAGGTAAGCTGACAGTGCCTGGGTTAGGTGTCATGGGCCGGGCATTGAACTCAGGTCACAGTAGGAAGAGACACACACATTACTGCTGACTACTAGTTAATAGAAAGTTATTAAGGTATTAGGGTATTATTGCGTTTACACACCGTTCATTCCTACCACTAATCTATTATCAGATTCGAATAAGACATCTAATTATAAGATAATTTTCATCTATTACATTACCGGCGGAAATGTATAATAACGGAGATAGCTTATCCATAATTTTCTTCTATTAATCTTCAGCCATTATCGCCTACCTCACCTCCAACACTGCGTATCTCCTGCGTCTCCTTCATAAATCATCACGCGCATGCGTTCCCATACACGTCACGCGGCCAATCAAAAGCGTTTTTGTTTTTGAAACCAATTAAAATGATTTGGGGTTTAATTCGCGGTATATTTGGCCCAATCAAATTCGAGTTTTATTTTGGGTCTCTCATATTTCAAAATTCAAGTTCAGTAACTTCAGTTCCGACCATGGCAGTCACTTAAATTATATGGAGCTTATTGCGAGTTTTTGGGAAAAAGACGAAAAACTGTAGCATTTTTTCGATCGCATGGTGTTCTTCCCTCCTCAGTAAAGTGTACTAAGAGCAAGACAATGTAAATATCGCAAAGACCAACATATGTGGCGTTGTGTTGTAACGGGCCGAGTTTTCTCTTTTCAATAATTTACCATCCAGGTATTCTTTTCTGTTAGTATTCTATTTACTCATATACTTATTTGTTCTGTGTAGCATTCTTCCAATGAGTACCCTGTTTTATATACTTATTCTTTTTCCATTCGTTACATATATATTTATTCTTGGTTTCAATGTTCTTACCTTTCAGAAGTACAGTATACTTTGTTTTATGTCTATTCTTATACATGGGTTAGTCTGGGGAACCATGTTATTCTTTGTACAACACTTTTTATACTTACAAAGGGTAGCTGCCACCACCCAGACTTTTCATTATATAACATAGCTCATGGAAAGTTGTTGGGTAGTGTGGTAGATGTCTAGGCACGTGAGTAAGTATTATTTTCTGGGAACCAATGTTTAGAAGGAGTAGAGTGGTGATACTCGTAGTTTACTAATTCAATGTTTATTAACACAGTGAGTAGAGAAGATGCATCTTAGATTCACTCAGGCTAAACAGAACCGAAATTAACTTATTAAGTCATTAAACACTTCAAGAACTTATTACCTCATTAAATACCTCCCAATACTTATTACTTCATTAGACAATTGTGGTATTGATCCTCTGACAAATGAGATTCAGTAATTATACACAAGATATCACTGGACCGTCAGGTCTTACTTTTACAAGTAACAAACTACATCTTCAATTCTTGGTTACAACATTTAACAATCAATATATTATTCCATTGTTACTGCAAGTGGATAATATGACACACTTGGCATTATCCCAAATCAAATTATAACCTCACGTTCTATCGTCATGAACATGATACTTTTCCTTCAGTTCAGGTACTCAACTCACATAACATATTTCCTGGTAATATCAACATTTATGGTTTCACTGCTTAACCTGGGATTTCCATCTGTTAGTTAATCCCTCAATCAAGAGACAATAATACTTAGGCCCGTGTAACTGTGAGGAGTGCCTCAGGGTATATATCCCAAGTGTCTCCATAACAAATGAAGATTGCTGTCAGGGGGTCGGTTGTAGACCAACACACGCCAAGGGAGCTGCCGCCTAAGTTGCAGGAAAAGGATTTCCCAGTTTAATCCTGTCGAATTAACGGCATCGTCCAACTCGGCTACCGACCCACGGTAGCCGATGAGTATTCAGCTCAACACACTGGCCTGGAGATACGTTGAGGAAGAGTCACGAATTCGTCAACAATTAACTTCAACTATACAAAACATACGTCTGGCAACGGTCCAGCCGATATCTAAATCTCTACGTTACTCGACTTAATTGGCACAGAAGTCACTATGTTAAAACATGAACACTGATATTCACAAAATTGACTAAGTTAAACTGAATTACTAGGCGGCGGGGAACACACATAACCATACCTGGAGATACGTTGAGGAAGAGTCACGAATGCGTGATTCTCCCTCGTGTAGAGGTATATACGTGCACCTGCTGGGCAGCTTGGGCCTCCATATTCATGCCAGAAAGGTCGATCTTACCAACAACATACCTTCTCTACCATGTTGGATCACCGTATACTTAATTATGAACTCCGGTATTCCTGATCAGGGTAATTTCCTATGTCTATTCATATAATCTAATCAGAGGTTGAGCTTGCCAGGAAAAGGTGGAATATACACGTTGATAACATCAACTCTGCAAGCTCAGGCCTGAGGCGAACAAGGAGTTATTCACGGGGAGACGTTAGATCTTGGAGATTACACCAGTTGACAGAATAATTCAGGAAATTAATGACTTTCTTAAATAGACAACTGACTCTAACTAAACTACAAACATCAGATTCTCTGATGTCGGGGCGACAAAATAACATAACTTCAGTAGCGATCAGAAACTCATGGGTATTCTTAGGGAACGAAACCGATGGGTATCGTTTGTCCTGGCAGACTCAACACTCACTTACTTGACACGTCTTATTAACAATAAGGACAGTTGAAGCGTTCAACACCACTCACAATGGATCTTGAATGTTTCAACTGTAAACAGACATATCTAACCTGACTCAAAACCAGGGTGTTCTCTCTCACATTCAAATTCATTATACAGTTGGTCCTCCTATTACGCGGTCCCGCATTCCGCGTTTCACCGTTAACGCGGTGCCTTGCCAGAACCTAACATTTTCACATTACTCGGAGAGCGGCTGGCAAGCCGGGCCATTTTTGGATCCAAACCTCCCGCCATCCGCCATGTTGTGTAAGAGGCGCGAAAATGGTGCGCACAAGGTCGCCCAGTCATCAAAACATTACCGAGTTCTTCACCCGCCACCCACTACAGCCGGCCCAAGTCAGTGATAGTGATAATTATAGTGAGGATATGGACTTATATGAACTTTGGGGGGTTTGACAAAGAGGCCCTGCAAGCCTCTGTGGTGGATAGTGATACAATTGATACAAGTGATACAGGTGAGGGCCAATAATCTGCCCTCTGCCTCGGAACCAACCGCCCATCCCCGTGTGCCCAGCCATCTTTTCTACTAATGTAAGTGTTAAAAAACCTAATACCTGTATTATTGATATTTCTCTTAATTATTAATTGTGTGTGCATGCCATCATAAAGTTAAGATAATATTTTTACTACAACATAGTTGTGTGTCGTCAAAAAGTGGAGTTTGGGGATCAGCCCGGACTCCATTTCAATTAATCCCATATGTTATGTTATTCACTTTCCGCGGTACCCTCCGGGTTACATTAACCGCGTAATATGAGGACCAACTGTATAGAGAGGTTGGTTTCAGTAAGTCAGAGAAAATGGGATAACGGAGGGCTGAGGCGTCTTGAAGTGACGAGAAAACGGACTCCTCATATGGAGGACTCAAAATAAAAGCAGAGGTACATGTTTTGTGGGCTATTGAGCGTAATATGAATCATATGATTTTGGCGTTAACTGACGTGTACGACCGTGGTCGTTACAGTGTAAGAATCTAACGACGAACAAGAACCAGGCCCAGTGCCGGATTTAGATCTGTGGAGGCCCATGGGCAGCCTCTTTGTGGAGGCCCCCCTCATTATAACTACCCAAGAGGGTGGGGTGGCGAGTGAAGCGAGCCTAAACATCTGGGAGTTCCGGGGGACTTACAGTGCCCCCCGGGAAAAATTTGAAATTTGAACACTTCTTTGGAGAATTTTGAAGCCATATGCAGTTATATTGAGGAAATTAGAACATTGAGAAATTTTTAATTAACTGTACAGTCAATCCTCATATTACGCGGTTAATGTAACCCGGAGGGTACCGCGTAAAGTGAGAAACGCGTAAAGTGAATAACATAACATATGGGATTAATTGAAATGGAGTCCGGGCCGATCCCCAAACTCCACTTTTTGACGACACACAACTATGTTGTAGTAAAAATATTATCTTAACTTTATGATGGCATGCACACACAATTAATAATTAAGAGAAATATCAATAATATTAGGTTTTTTAACACTTACATTAGTAGAAAAGATGGCTGGGCACACGGGGATGGGCGGTTGGTTCCGAGGCAGAGGGCAGATTATTGGCCCTCACCTGTATCACTTGTATCACTATCCACCACAGAGGCTTGCAGGGCCTCTTTGTCAAACCCCCCAAAGTTCATATAAGTCCATATCCTCACTATAATTATCACTATCACTGACTTGGGCCGGCTGTAGTGGGTGGCGGGTGAAGAACTCGGTAATGTTTTGATGACTGGGCGACCTTGTGCGCACCATTTTCGCGCCTCTTACACAACATGGCGGATGGCGGGAGGTTTGGATCCAAAAATGGCGCGGCTTGCCAGCCGCTCTCCGCGTAATGGGGTTCACGACCGCGGAATGTGAGAATGTTTGGTTCTGGCAAGGCACCGCGTTAACGGTGAAACGCGGAATGCGGGACCACGTAATATGAGGATTGACTGTATATTTATTGATACTGTACAAATTCCCAACACACACACAAAAGTGAGACATGACTGGAGTCATTCATGTGGTTTCAAATCGACCAGCCCTGATATAGCTACTACCGCACATGTCAAAAATTTTCAAGAGACTTCACAGAAAAGAATATATTATTAATTATTACAGAGAGATGATTCTTTGCATTATTAATCAGATAAACCTCTACTCAAATAATGGTTCTGTCCAAGAATGCATGTATAGGCTTCTTTAAGTCCAAGGTCAGATAGTTTCAGAATAAGTATAAACTCAACTATAAATAAAATTGAAATTTTGCATCCAATAGTAAAACAAATAAGCAGTTTAGTGAATTTGATAAAATTATTACAAAAGTATGAACATGTTTGAAAACACAAGAATCCAAATGAATAAACAAATAAATAAAATATTGTAATATGTGGAGGCCCCTGGGCAGCTGCCCACTTTGCCCATTCCTGAATCCAGCCCTGACCAGGCCAATAAGGTAAGAAATAGGTTATTCCATCATATGGTGAGAGTCAGTTAGGTTAGGTTTGGTTTTTGTTTTTCTAGTGTTTTTTGGTGTATTTTGCCATGATATTTTTTCGGAAAACGTCCAACGAAAAAAATTAGAAAAAAAGAAGTTCATTTCCTCCTGAAATGAAGGTCATATTCGGTCTAAACACACACAAATACACTAGAAAAATATATTTTTGACTTTCTAACAGAAAATGGTGTGGCAATGTAAATTTACCGGTATTAGTTTAGTTTCGGTTATATGGTTAAGTTAAGTTAGGTTACGTTAGGAACCGAGCAAAGGCAGAGTGCAGGAGGGCTGAAAAGGAGTTCCAGAGGCTGGTTGCAAGCGAGGTCAAGTCAAACCCAAAGGCGTTTTACCGCTATGCAAAGTCGAAATTAAAAACGTGAGTAAGAGTATCAGACCTGAGGCTGGTAGTTAAGTAGATTATGACCAGGACAAAGCTAAAGGTCCATCAGAGTCCCGGCCCTGACATGGTGCATCCCAGAGTGTTAAGAGAGTTGTGCAACGAGCTTGTCGAGCCCTGAAGATCCTGTTCTGTAAATGCCTGGATGAACAAAAGGTCCCCAGTGAATGGAAAGTGGCTTATGCGAGTCCTATCTTCAAGAAGGGCGATAGTCACTCCTCGAACAACTATAGACCGGTGAGTCTGACCAGCATAATATGTAAAGTACTTGAGAGCATTATGCCATGATGTGAGAAGGACCTGTGTGTGTATGTTGACAATGAACTGAAGTTCTCGGGCCATTGTGAGAAGAAGGTAAATCAGGCAAATAAATTATTGGGTTTTATAAGAAGGTCGTTCAGATATCTTAACGGTCCGTCCCTCATAACAATCTTCAAGAGTGAAGTGCTTCCCCATCTGGAGTACTGTCACCCCGACTGGTCCCCAAGATATGCTAGGGACTGTCAGTTGATTGAAAATGTTCAAAGGAGGGCCACCAGACTGGTTCCTGCACCTCAACTACCCTGAGAGATTAGGGCACCTGCAAGTGCCTAGCTTATACTACAGACGGGCAAGGGGGGACCTAGTTGAGGTGTATAAGCATCTCAAGGGGCACTACTCAGTCGAGTGTCCTTACTTGGAGCTGGCGGACGCTCGCCCCACAAGGGGTCACAGCTCAAGATTGAAGAAGCCACAGGTCCAGAAAACTGTGAGGGCAAACTTTTCGGAGTGAGGGTTGTAAACTCTTTGAACAACCTGCCAGAGAGTGTTGTGACGGCACCGAGTGTTAGCTCTTTCAAGGCAAGACTTGACCAACACTGGAGCAGGTTCAGGTACATTCAGGAGCCAGTACATGCCCAGTACTTGTCAACAGTGTGTAACAGAGAGCCGATGCATGCCCAGTACTTGCCAACAGTATGTAACAGAGCCAGTACATGCCCAGTACTTGCCAACAGTGTGTAACAGAGAGCCAGTACTTGCCAACAGTGTGTAACAGAGAGCCGGTGCATGCCCAGTACTTGCCAACAGTGTGTAACAGAGAGCCAGTACATGCCCAGTACTTGCCAACAGTGTGTAACAGAGACGTGACCGATCGCCCAAGCGGCTAATGAGCTGATCAGTGGTGAAGAGGATAAAAGTAAAATAGTCAAAGTAAGTTTAGATTAGGTTAGTTTGGTTATTTAAATACATTGATGGCCAAAACTAAAATTTTTACCATTATTAATTTGGTCTCACTAAGAACCATTTTATTACAGGTTAAAGCTGTGGTGGTGAATGATCGCCTGGAGGTGCTCCAGGAAGCTGCCGTCCAGTTTGACAATGATTTACCAGAGTATAGGTACGCTCACAGTCTGTTACAGGAGTTTCTTTTATAATATTAAATGTTTGATAAAACTTCATTGTATTTTGTATTTATATGGATATTATTTATATATATTTTTCTTAATGCTTTTTTGTGTAAGTACTTAAGTTGCCAGATACAGTATATAAGGAATATTACTGTACCTCAAAATAACATACAGTCCATTGCTTTTGTTGATATAAATGCATGAAGAATACAGTACTGTAGTGAAGATGACAGCATGTTTGTATCATTTGGTGAGCTTGTACTGTATGAAGGAGGACTATTAGTGGTAAACTGTGGGCAGGACCCATGGTGGGGTGCAGGTGCGTGGGGACGGTGAGATGGTCACAGCTCCTACTATCATGTGGGTGAAGGCCCTCGACATGTTAATGGACAAGCTCAGGGTCGCCGGAGCAGACTTTTCCACTGTTGCGGCCATTAGCGGCACCGGACAGGTAAGGTGGAGGCTGCCTGTGTTGTGGTGTTATAATATTGTCTGATACATTAACTGCTTGTGTAGAAACCTTTTAAATATTTAATAATCCATATTAAACCTAACCATTGACATTAGAGTTGTATCGTTACTAACAGTTTAAGGCTTTGTGTACAGTATTAGTGTAGTTAGGTACAAAAAGTGACCTGGACATGCCAGTAATTTATTGCTACAGTAACATTATACACAAATTGGTTCTTTTCAGCATGTGTGTGTGTGTTCGTTCTGAAGCATGACTAAGCCCTGAATACAGTATAATAGAAACCTTAATTTTTCTCTACTAATTTCATGTACGTACCTTTGTAGAAATATGTTCCTATGCTTCTGTGGTTAACCCGTGTCTCCAAACGACCAACCTATACCAAATCTATCCACCAATCACGTCCATTGTTACATGACCAATAACCATTCATTCATAAACAGTGGCCCTACTACTGTGACGGTGCCGTTTGGAGACACTGGTTACCTCCGGGTGTGGGGACATATTTCCGCAGCAGTACAAGTTTATGTTCGTCAGCTGTGTTTTAAATTTTGAGTTGGTGTGGAGTTCGTGTATTTTTCACTCATTTTCGGTCAAGTGAACATGTAAACAGTGAAGGCATTATATTGTGTTGTTTATGAGACAGTCACAAGCTCCTCATCTGTGTGTCAAACATTGTACACGACTTAATTTATTGTGTTGTAATTTAGTTGAAGTAATAGTGATAGGTTAATGATCTCACACACTCTTGTAAATGGTCGCCACTTAAGTCAAACTTCCCTATAATGGACTCGACTCGCCATGCTATACGGACTCTCAATGTAACGGACTTTCAGATCTAAGCAGTATACAGCTCCTCCCCGACTTACGACGGGTTTAGGGACCCAAATCCAGGTCGTAAGTCGAAAATGCTCTAATAATACATAGAAAATCTAAAATGGGTCTCTTTTTCTTCTCAGCACCACAAAACTCTCACTTTTAAGCTTGCCAGTCATTTTAAAGTGAATTACAATCGAAAATTTAGTCAGTACACAGAGCAATCACTGACGTTGGGACTCGAAAATACGTAATTTTACAAAATTTTGGTAAGACTGAGGCGGTCGTATGTCCGGGTGGTCGTAGGTCGGGGAGAAGTTACACCCTCGTTAAGTTGATAAAAACGAGTCTCTAGGTCACCCGAATTAACGACAAATACGAATTAACCGCGTTTGGAATATTTTGAAGTTCGACAGTTTCTGAGTTTTTGTGTTTGATCATTTGTTCATTTTCAATTCAGTTTTTGCACCTTATTGGGATTGTTGCGTTGATTGTTCCTCAATATTCCAACCAACAAACGTACTCAGTTACCATACCTTGACTGCTAAATAAAATATTCTACTTATAATTACTGTGCAAACAAATATATTTTAATTGTACAAACAGTAAGTCTGTGCTTCACGTCGTCCCGCTTAACGTTGTTTCGGTACTATGTATGTTTTGTTGTCAATAGTAAGAGAAACAACTGAGACCCTGTGTGTAAATGAGGCAGAAAGTCAGATCATCAACTTGGTCACATATAGCATCAGGGTCTACCATTACACAACACATTATGCTTCCTCTCTGGTAGCTGCCTACTACTGTACCTACCATCCATGATCCAATAATAGTTTACGTACAGTAGTTTTATTTATCTCAGATGATGTTAATTTTTCTAACTCAAAATGTTTCAGATTTATATTTCCACCAAGACAATTAACAACATTATCCCACAACTTTACTGAACAAACATCTGCTTTAAGCCATGATGATTCTCAGATAGTGAGAGGACACCAGCTTGTCACTGCTTGGTTATTTTGGGTTCATTCCAAATTATAATGATTTAATTAATTTAAAAAACAAATGAACTAAGCCAAAATCTGAATTAACGAGGGTACGGTGTAGTTCGTTAGATGGAGTTTTCACATTTAACGAACCTTCGATAGAATGAACTTTCCTCTCCATATAGCCCAATAAATATAGGTTACATTATGTATTTGTTTATATTATAGCTTTAATTTTCAGTTTATTTATGGTTCTCATTGTGGTGGGAGTACTGTACTGCATAGTGTATGAGACTTCAAGAGTACAGTACATCTATGTAATTGGTGTACTGTATGTAATATAAGTCGATCATTTCAGCAACATGGTAGTGTATATTGGCGTACAGGGGCCAGCAGAACACTGTCCGAGGTGCAGCCCGAGCGCTTCCTTCACGAGCAGCTGGCTATGGTCTTCAGCATCACCGAGTCCCCCGTATGGATGGATTCTTCTACCACTGCTCAATGCCGGGACCTGGAAACTGCAGTGGGGGGCGCGCAGGTGATTACCTCAGTCTAGTCTAGAAGCATAAACAGTGAAACCTCGATATAATGGACTTTCCTATCTCTAGTTCATTAGATCAGGGTTTCATGAGGTTACTGTATTTTGAACATCGTAAAAGTAGGACAACCTGAAGAACTTTCCAATCTTCTTGGTGGTGGGGTGGGGCGGGGTGGGGGGGGCAAAATATCCCACGTTGAATATCATCGTTATACTCATTTATTGTGGCACTAGTACATTTATATCAAGTAGGCCTATCGATATTTTAGAAATTTTGTGGCTGAGAACATTAATTTTTCTGGAGCTTACGTTATGTTTAGTGCGGATTGGGCATTAATTTTCCTTTCCTTGATGCACCCAGGCATATTTCTCTGTCAATCGCATCATTCTCAGCAGGGGTTGATTGCTCATTAAGAAGTCATGGAAGTCTTTGCAGGAAAATTCTCTGAAGTTGTACTGTACAAGCAGACGTCAGTGACTCGGCTGTCAACTTATTTCTCTCCTTTGTCCATTGGCTTTGCATTAGTGAAAAAATTCTCTCTACACTTGCATTATGAGGAGGTTATAGCAGACAAACTGTGCAAGTTTCAACAACTCTGAATGTCGATCAATGTTTTTGGACTTTTCAAAATATTTGATCCACTTCTGTTGTGCGCGCAATAAAATGAATTCTTCATCACTCTTGTGACTTTCTGTTAATTTCTTCAGACTGCTAACTTGATCAAAGCATTTCACGTCATCAATTGGTACTCCCTTATCAATCAGATATTTGATACATGATTCCACAGTTCGGCGTTTCACTCGGGGTCATCCATATAAAACGGGAGAAGTCTTTCAATGGCTTGGATGTGGCTTTGGAAAACACTCATAATAGATTGCATGTGCCATAGGTGAATCTCACTCAATTTGTGCTCAACAAATCTCTTTATCACTGTGGCTAGTTTGTCCTGTGGCAGAAATAAAGACTTCAAGGCCGGACACATCTGTATGAACCTATTGTAGCAATGCCTGGAAATAATGACAGCCACACTATGGGATAACGGCTTCTGTATTCAACTTCTACAAATTCACAGTTTTCCTTCAGCAGTTCCGTACGAACAGTGTAGATATGAAAGTACTGGTAGATCTTAAACATAATGTTCTCAATATCAATGACCATGATTAACACAGTTGTTCAAGATGTGTGCTGGTCAACCCACACCTCTTATACAGCAACTCTTCTTTAAGTTCACAAACACATTCTTTCCTTCTTCATCACGCCCAAGTCCACCAAACATGGTAATGTATTGCAGTTGTCACCCGTGAATGCAATACACTTCTCAAAAACAAACCATTTTTTTCAAGAGGTTCTTTGACGTAATTTGCAACTGTTTCAGCAGTTTCATTAGTTGTGTTATGAATCTCAATCAGCTTTGACTGCAAGCCACTATTATTCCAGTCAAAATACTGAATAATTACAGGGAAAATGTTCACTGAACCATGATTACTTCCATCAGTAGCAACTTCACAGTACTGAACCATGATTACTTCCATCAGTAGCAACTCCTCAGTACTGAACCAAGATTACTTCCATCAGTAGCAACTCCTCAGTAAACCATGTTATTATCTACTAATGTTTTCAGGGCCGTAGAGTGTGAACCTAGTTCAGAATTCACAATCGCTTCTGTCTTGGTTCTAGCACTTGATAATTTTTGTGCTTTCTCAGAGTCAGATGAGTTGTCCATTGACTTGAAACTATGGTGATGCTTCATTGTGTGGAATACCTAAGTACCCTCCGGTGCAGTACTTTGCTGCCTGGTTTTACAAAATAATCATTTAGTTTCGTCGATGAACTCTCTCTCTTCAAACTGCTTTTTTGTGTTTGTCCGAGTCCATATGAGTTTGCGAGTCAAAATGCCATTATTTGCCACCGAGATTTAGGTACTGTACCAGGTTTACATACCAAACACTCGGCTTCCCAATCTTCTCTGCCACTTCAAAAACATGGGAATTTACTTTTGAGTTCTGTAGTGAATTTGCACTTTTGTTTTTGCATTGAGCTTGAGAATTAAAAAGTGAGAAATAAAATAAACAGCTTTGGAAGGAATGCCTCTGTGCACAGTACCGCCTGAAAAGACACAGAGTCACCGACTGAATATTTGGCGCATAATTTCATCCCAGAGTTGACAATCTAATGTTGCTAGATTTGATCGGAAAAGTTGCTAAAATGTCAATATGATCTCCATCCTCCAGAAAATCATTCTTGTTATATTGGAACATCAGTCAAACTTGATAAATATATGACATTTATAGGCTAGTATTTGCTCTGTAAATGAATATCACTGCATTAGCCACACAACAGCTAAACTGGTAACACTGACCACGATCACACCCGTCCAAGACAAATGACCTAACGAACTAGACAAGTCTCTTAATCGAATCCCCGGGTCTGACATCATTCACTCTCTTATAAAATATTAATTCTTCTTTGGGAAGATAATAAGGACGAAATCTCGGACATTTTTTGATATTTGAAAATTTCCCCCGGACAGGTTTATGGAGGACATGTCCGTGAAAATTCGGACATGTGGCAACTCTAGGGTTTCACTTCTAACGAAGCCTCGACATAACAGACTTTCTTCTCCATATAGTCCATTAAATCAAGGTTTTACTGATAAACTTTACATCACTTGAAGATTGAATACCCTATTTTATTTCACTTAAACCACCCTAATGCTGCCCGAAGGTGTTAGGAATGAAATAAATAAAGGTCTCAGCAGTAAACAGACACCATACTTGACCATCTCGACGACAACATTACTACCAGCCATCTTATAGCAGGGACTACCAATGGCTGACATGTATCCTCACCCACGAGAGTCCTGGCACCTCTCCTCCGGCTTCACGAACCCAGAGATTCAAACCCGTGAATCCAAAGCATTTATGGACAGAATAATGTATCGGTCTAAGGTTTTGGGTTCACGAATCTGAATCTCTGGGTTTGTGGTTCAGGAAGAGAGGTGTCAGGTCTTGTGGGTGTCTGCACTGTACATCTCATTATTTACTCTTTCATCCCAGGCCCCAGCTTATTTAACCTTCAGATTAAACAACCTAACCTAATTTAAAATAACCTAACCTATTCTAATCTAACGTCTAGGTACTGTTAGGGTTTTTAATCGTCGGGTAAAATAAGCTTGGAGGGCTGTTCTTCATGTGATTCAAATATAATTTATGGATTAAAGGATCTAGTAAAGTCAAATAGATGGATAGAATTAATATAATGGTCGTTCCTTCATCAGAAACTGGCAGACATCACAGGGTCGAGGGCCTATGAGAGGTTTACAGGCTCCCAGATCGCTAAGGTGTACAAGAATCGCAAGGAAGCGTACAGTAACACGGAGGTTTGGTTATAAAATATATATTAAGGTTTTGTTTATAAAATTTAGGATGTGTTTTGTGTCTATGTGTATTATTTTCTCATAATACAAAATAATACTGAACAGAACTTTTATTTTTTTGAAAGCTTAAGTGCGATTGACTGGCCATTATTTACGAACAGTTATGACCAGAGGGTGAATTATCCCACACCCAACACATCACCAAAGTTTACTCAACTTCTTAATAATCTGCCTCACTTTTATAAAACCTAAATGAAGGAATTAAGAGTATTTTGAATATTGTAGACTAACCATTGTTCATATAGTACAGTATGGCCTTTTATTACCTAATGACATTGTTTTGTTTCAGAGGATTTCCCTCGTGAGTAGTTTTGCGTGTTCACTGTTCTTGGGGCATTATGCTGCAATAGACTTGGCTGATGGGTCAGGCATGAACTTGCTGGACATCAACACAAAGGAATGGTCGCAACAGTGTTTGGATGTAAGTCGAATATATCAGATTTATATTTTCTGACATAATGAATCTCTTCTAATGTTTGGTAGTGAACCTTACTGGAAATAATGCCATGATATCTGTGCTTGGTCAAACTGCCTTACTCTTTACCATTGTTTGTATACCTACACTGTCTAGGTACATTGTTTGTATACCTACACTGTCTAGGTACATTGTTTGTATACCTACACTGTCTAGGTACATTGTTTGTATACCTACACTGTCTAGGTACATTGTTTGTATACCTACACTGTCTAGGTACATTGTTTGTATACCTACACTGTCTAGGTATATTGTTTGTATACCTACACTGTCTAGGTACATTGTTTGTATACCTACACTGTCTAGGTACATTGTTTGTATACCTACACTGTCTAGGTATATTGTTTGTATACCTACACTGTCTAGGTACATTGTTTGTATACCTACACTGTCTAGGTATATTGTTTGTATACCTACACTGTCTAGGTACATTGTTTGTATACCTACACTGTCTAGGTACATTGTTTGTATACCTACACTGTCTAGGTACATTGTTTGTATACCTACACTGTCTAGGTACATTGTTTGTATACCTACATTGTCTAGGTACATTGTTTGTATACCTACACTGTCTAGGTATATTGTTTGTATACCTACACTGTCTAGGTACATTGTTTGTATACCTACATTATACTTATAGAATCACCTGATTATTAGCCACCCTAGTTTATTACACCATAAGATTAACTATCCTAATGCAAACCCAACCTAACCCAATTTAACCGTCCCTCCCTTGGTAGCATTACGGTGTTCAATCATCAAATGACATAACCTAACCTACCCTAGCCTAAACTAATCTTCAGGTGATCCAAAAATTCAGCAACACTACAAGATCCGTCATTTCAGGGTTGTGCTCCGGGATTGGCGGAAAAACTAGGCAAGCCCGTCCCTGCCTCCGAGAAGTTGGGCACCGTGTCGTCCTATTTCGTGGACCGTTACAGCTTCAACCCGGACTGTGCTGTCATAGCCTTTACCGGAGACAACCCTTCCTCGCTGGCTGGTAACACTGATTGTTCCCCCCCCCCCTCTCGCTCGCTTACAAATCTTCTCTTGCTGTTAGATGATTGACTAGATACGATATTACACACAAACATTCTTGCACGCACACATACACACTCGCTCTCAACACACTCACACACACTTACCATTAATAAACACCAATCATTATTTTTTTATATATATCCAAGAATATATTCATTACGTGTGACTATGTTAATCACGCAGAGAAATATAATGGTGATGTCTGTTGCAGGGATGTGTTTGGAAAGAGGAGATGTAGCTGTCAGTTTGGGCACCAGCGACACTCTCTTCCTTTGGCTGGACACCCCGAGACCCCAGCTAGAGGGCCATGTGTTAGTCAATCCTGTAGACAGTAATGCATACATGGCTCTCCTCTGGTTAGTAATGTAGATAATGTGTTTTTCATTCTTGGTGATATGTGGTTTACTGTTAGGATTTTGTGGTACTGAACATTTGATAACTGATACTAATGATGATAATAATGATACTGTTTTAATAATAGTAATAATAATAATAGTTTACATTTTTTCTCAGCAGTGATTGTTTAATGTAAAAAAAAAATCCTATATCAATACTCAGAAATATCTAAGAAACCCAGAGAGACTCATTAAACATTACAACATGAGCTAAAAAAGTCACTATCACACACACACAGGAAGTCAATACAGGGCCATGTTTGAGCTAGCAGTGTGAGGTGACAAGATCAACTTAAGTCCATTGGTCCAAGAAACTGACTTTGAGATGTATAGTACACAAGGTATATTAGATGATCTTACACTGAACTACTTGTATTGATGTGTGTGTGTGTGTGAGTTGTACTGTACTTATAGGGACAACCCAAACTAACCTGTGTCCTTCCCAGTTTATTTCTCATGAAGATTAACCCCAGTTTATTTCTCTTGAAGATTAGCCACTCAAATGCTAACCTAATCCCCAGAATTATTAGGATGGTTAACCTTCCTATAAAATAAATTGGGGTTAATCTTCAGGTAACATCACTTATAATATTTTCTCAGCTTCAAGAATGGATCTCTGACACGGGAGAAAATACGGAACGAATGTGCGGACTCGTCGTGGGACATCTTCAACCAGCTGCTCGACATGACTCCTAGGGGGAACTTCGGCAACGTTGGTAGTATAACCGAGACGTTTGTTATTGTCCTCCATCTACCGTGAGTTAGGGATGCCTGTTGTCTGCGTATCTTGTGGCCGTTAAGGGTCAATAAATCAGTCTGTGTTATTGAGAGTTGTGGTAAGTTGTTTAGCACTGTTATGACCCCTTAATTGCTCTGGTGTGTCAGCTTTTATATTGGCAGTGTATGGGAAACTGTGCTCCTATGTACAAAAAATCAATTAACGAAAGGTACTCATGAATGGAACCTTTTCGTAAATTGGGAACGAAGTGTAACTGGTTAGTAGCTAACCTCCATCTCTGTGAACTAACATTACCACATACTGTTGTCTCTGTCTCATATATGTTACCCCCCCCTCAGGTATATATTACTTCATGCGAGAGATTATCCCCGACCTTGAAGGAGTTTTCCGCTACAACAAAGCCGATGAATCCGTCTCGCGTTTCACCAGTCGGGAAGTTGAGGTGCGAGCCCTGATAGAAGGACAGTTGCTGGCCAAGCGTGTTTATGCAGAGAAATTGGGCTTTCATATTGGTGAGGAATGTCCAGTAATGTGTCAATCTCTGTGTTTGTAATTGAGAAACCAGATGTCTTCTTAATGTAGAGTATAAGGAAGAGTTTGGTGTGTGTTACAGGAACTCTCACACAATTTACGACTATTTGTAATAAACGACAATAAATACCGGTGAAATAAATTTAAGACCTCATAAAGACCATTAAGATAATTATTCCCTTTAAAAGTAATATTAAAAAGATGATTTACATTTGGGACACTCTTATTGATCTAGGTATTTGGTTATTACACAGTTTGTTATCTACAGACAGTAAGACCCGGGTGTTGGCAACAGGTGGGGCTTCCAGTAACAACAGCCTCTTGCAAGTCCTGGCTGATGTCTTCAACTCACCTGTGTATACTATGGTGAGTTTATGTGTTGTATTATGTACTGTATGGTGAGTTAATGTGTTGTATTATGTACTGTATGGTGAGTTAATGTGTTGTATTATGTACTGTATGGTGAGTTAATGTGTTGTATTATGTACTGTATGGTGAGTTAATGTGTTGTATTATGTACTGGGTTAATGTGTTGTATTATGTACTGTATGGTGAGTTAATGTGTTGTATTATTTCTATTAATTAATCTACATGTGTTAATTTGTATTAATTTAGTGCGACTGTAAACCATTGTGGTATTATTACTCGCAGGAGGTAGCCAATTCAGCGTGCCTGGGGTCGGCCTACAGAGCCAAGCACGGATTGGTGGGCGGCGGCTTCCAAGACGTAATAAAGAAACAAGACTTTAAACTTGTCTGTAAACCGCATTCTGACGCTGACAAGGTGCGTTATTTAACCATTTGTGGGTCAGGAGAGTTTGTTACCACAGCAAAACATTCTACAGAAGCAATAAATGGTTTCTCAGATCGTATAAAATTACCCTCCACAGAGCATTACATACGATTCAACAAATTAAGTCTGTAGCATAAGTGAGTGGTACCTTAGATACATTTACAGGATCGAGATAGTAAAAAGTCTTCTATGAGTCCTTGATGTAATGCAGATTGTTATTTGCCCCGACAAGACAAAACAAAAGAGTAAGGTGTATGGTGCAACTCTGTCATGTGAGTGAGACTGTCTCCGTGCATCTCAGCCATAGGTAGTTTATGTATGCATACAAGGTGTACCTGTGGCTAATGAGGTGTTTTTTGTCTTCCTACAGGTTTATACACCCATGGTGGAGCGTTTCCAACACCTAGAGACTTCACTGTTGGCTGCTAAGAAGTAGCGAGTGACAGCTACCGCACCGTACGTCCAGGTGACTATCCGAGGCGAGGAACATTACCACTGCCGAGACCTTGACGAGAGTTACTACAGCTACGCACGGTCCTACTTGAGACGGCTGGGGAATACTGCATATGGTGCTTTTTATAACTTTACTACACTACTTATTTATTATAGGTGTTATGATAATGTTTACTTTCTCCAGATACAGTCAAGAGTAACCCCAGACCACAACATACTCAATTACATTCTTGATATTCTGACAACAGGATTATAGTGTTACTCATCCACTAAGGAGATTACTAGTCAGTTATGTCATAGAGAAACATTATCTCAGACAGTTATCAAATAGTGTCGTAAAGTTTAATGATAAAATATAAACATTACAAAATTTACTTGATTGTGGCAGCTCTATGGAAATTCTACCGGTGAGATGTGTTGTGATGTGTGGTGGATGAGCTAATGTGTAGTGCGTGATGTGTGGTGGATGATGTGTAGTGCATGAGGTGTGGTGGATGATGTGTTGTGTGTGTTGGATGAGCTAATGTGTAGTGCGTGAGGTGTGGTGCATGATGTGTTGTGTGTGTCGTGATGTGTGGTGCATGATGTGTTGTGTGTGTCGTGATATGTGGTGGATGATGTGTTGTGTGTGTTGTGATGTGTGGTGGATGATGTGTTGTGTGTGTCGTGATGTGTGGTGCATGATGTGTTGTGTGTGTCGTGATGTGTGGTGCATGATGTGTTGTGTGTGTCGTAATGTGTGGTGGATGATGTGTTGTGTGTGTCGTGATGTGTGGTGCATGATGTGTTATGTGTGGTGCATGATGTGTTGTGTGTGTCGTGATGTGTGGTGGATGATGTGTTGTGTGTGTTGTGTGTCGTGATGTGTGGTGGATGATGTGTTGTGTGTGTCGTGATGTGTGGTGGATGATGTGTTGTGTTTGTCGTGATGTGTGGTGCATGATGTGTTGTGTGATGTGCATTAAATGTCCCAGAGACCAACACACCTAGACCACCATGTCAGGTGTCCACACTTCACAACAGTTGCACCTCACATATTATAGCTTAATCCATTCTCAGCTTCTGGTTTATAAGAGTTATACACATCACTTAAAGCTCGACCTACACGCTGCTTCCTTTGCTATACAAGACCTAGAGTTCCTAGTAAGAATAAACTGAAATACACTTTCTTTAAATGATGTTATAGTGAAATCCTCATTGTATTTGCTTCCACGGTCAGCCAAAGTTACTTAAGAATGTGTAGTTATTAAGAATACATTTAGCTTAGTTACCCCCTTATCACGCGAAGAAAATTGTATCTCGTAATTTTTAATAGTTGACGGGATATTGTAATTACTAATCTCGTTATACGCTTCAAGACCTCAGTTGTTTAAGCGCAGTAATAGCATTATGACAATCGCTTCACTACAAGGACGCCACTTTTAATATTTGGCAACCACCAGATGCTTTTATTCATTCCAAGAGTCAACCCCATACACAAGGGGTTAAATTAACATGTTAAGGATGGTGTTATAAGTTGTTGATAGAGAGGTGGAGAAATTAATGATATTTGTACAGGTATCATTAAATTATGTGTGAGGTGTGGTGAGGTAGACTGTGATGTGTGAGGCAGGTTGTGAGGTGTGAGGCAGGCTGTGAGGTGTGGTGAGGTAGACTATGATGTGTGAGGCAGGTTGTGAGGTGTGAGGCAGTGAGGTAGACTGTGAGGTGTGGTGAGGCAGGTTGTGAGGTGTGAGGCAGGTTGTGAGGTGTGGTGAGGTAGACTGTGATGTGTGAGGCAGGTTGTGAGGTGTGAGGCAGGCTGTGAGGTGTGGTGAGGTAGACTATGATGTGTGAGGCAGGTTGTGAGGTGTGGTGAGGTAGACTATGATGTGTGAGGCAGGTTGTGAGGTGTGGTGATGTGTGAGGCTGTGAGGTGTGGTGAGGCAGGTTGTGAGGTGTGAGGCAGGTTGTGAGGTGTGGTGAGGTAGACTATGATGTGTGAGGCAGGTTGTGAGGTGCGGTGATGTGTGAGGCAGGCTGTGAGGTAGAGGAGACAGATTGCGAGATACAAATTCTGGCAGCCAATACACATCATCTCTGGCTTCAGTACAAGGTTTAATAGCTGCTATCATCATTAAATGTGGCCACAGTCAAGGCTTTTAAATGTAATTAGATTTTCAGTGGAAGTTATCGGTGGAAGCAGTGAGAAAATGAAAATAACAATCAAACTCTGTCATCTTTCTTTCTTCCTTTCTATACCATTCTTCTTTCTCCTCTCTCCCCTCTACCATTCTTCTCCTTCCCCTATTCTATTCCATTCCCTTTTCTCTCCCCTATTCCCCCCTCCCCAAGTGTTCAGGTATTGCACAAAGGTTTATATGTACCACAAAGGTTAGGTCACACAATGTTGTAGTACAAAAGCTACCGCCAAGGGCACCATATCGCTGGATCCACTACACTTATCTTTCACCCAACAATTACCAATGGACAACAAAGGGCTAAAATTAGTGAACGTTTGTAAATAGCGAATTGTAAAGTAGCGTTAGTTGTCGTGCCGGTTTGTCGAATATTACACCGACTGTCGAATTGTGTGTTTACGTCCTTGATTACGAGCATTCGGTGCCTCGGTAAACAACGGAGCAGCCCCCTAGTTAGTGGAGTGGTGGTGAGCTGATGTATTCTACCCTTTACCATGAAGTGTGAGGGCATTATTTTTTCTTGTTATTTCGGTTGTTACCTTAAAGTACTGTACTGTATTGGTTGTGTGAGGTATCATTTGGGGGTGGAAGTCCGTGTGTATATGGACTGATGAAAATTTACTCTATACATTGACATAGCTAACGGGAGTTTGTATCATAAATAACATCAATGAGAAACAACTGGAATGTGTATTTAGAGTTTTGGAATTGTTAACAGCTTAGACAGGTGAGCCTCTACCAGAATCGGACCAATTTTGTTATGTAGTTGACGTCTGTTGTGAATTTTGGTTTGTTTAATTATAAAAAAAAATAATGTGAGAGATTTACCCTTCTGTTAAATAATGGTTGAAATGTTAAAATGAATGTTTGCTAATTTAACTTGTTTTAATTTACAAATATTCTATTAAGCTCAATTTATTTGCATTTTATGTCACTGTAACCAACTACAATATATTATGCAGCTATTTTACAGTGGAATATGTTACTGGTGGGTTACAGGTACAGTCATTCTGTATCAAACCATAAGGTAATACAGTTACAATCAAAATTTAATACTGTAATGTGTTGTAATATTTGTTTGTTTTATAGCAATAATTATCTATGTTAAGTTTTATTTTATTTTTTGGTCAGTTTACAATGGAAATACAGTGAGACCTCAATTTAACGGACTATATACTGTAGAGATGAAAGTCCATTATATCGAGGGTCTGTTAGATGTAAAACCTCCATCTAATGAACTACATAGAGATGAAAGTCCATTATATTGAGGTTTCACTTTACTGTATAAAACACGTTGTAAAAATTAACCAGTTTTGATGCTCATATTGTAGCTGAGTTAAATCCTGTATCAGAGGTTATCATACAGTAAACCTTTTCAATAACCTAACCTAACCCAAGCCAACCTAACCTAACCCAAGCCAACCTAACCTAACCCAAGCCAACCTAACCTAACCCAAGCCAACCTAACCTAACCCAAGCCAACCTAACCTAACCCAAGCCAACCTAACCTAACCCAAGCCAACCTAACCTAACCCAAGCCAACCTAACATAACCCTAACCTCACCAGACAAATCCTTACAAGCCCTATCCATTATAGAGAGGATTCTGTTATTGAGAATATCCACTATTGAGAAGTCCATTATTGGGAGGCGTTTACTGTATGGTTACAAGTCCACAGCCGCCACCTCACTAGTAATGTTTCCGGGGAGAGAAACGTTACTAATAAACAATAGCTTAACGCACCTGTTGTATTCTTCTTTCCTGACTAAAGTAACAAATTAAGATATGGAAGTTTTCAGGTAATGAGGATTGTAAGGTTTTTTTTCTCTTATATTTGAGGATTTTGTAGTTAGATAATTTATAACCCAGAGGAAAGTAGAGTTTTACCTAAGAGAGGGAGAGAGAGAGACTGAATAACTGAGCAGAGGTTCTTCCCCTTCACCTTTGCAACAAGAAGAATATCTAATGCATGTTAATCGTGCCCTTATGTTATTATATGTTTGATTCCCTCTCTCCCTTCCTTTCTTCCTTCATCCTCCCTTACAGAGTACTCAGGCAGTGCTGTAGTGTAAAACCAACTTGTGTGAAACTGACCCTTATCCCTCCTCCCTTTGTGGCCACTCTCCCTCACCCTTACTCTCTACCCATTCCTCCTATACTTTTTTTCCTTTCCTCCAACAATTGTCCTCCCTTCCCCAACACTTTTCCCTCACTCACCCTGCACGAACTATTTAGTAGCAATACATTGAGAAATACAACATACAGACCTCACACCATCGACCCTCTCAACTTGTAGTGAAGCTGAACAAGAGGTTTATAAACTCCCTCGCCCATACACCATCAATAGGCAGATTCACGACCCCGGCAGAATGTGTATAGTCAGGGTCAAAGGTTGTTCCCGCCCAAAATGAAACAGTCAGGGTAGGTCAGTTCGGCGACTCATTCCCGAACTTTTGTCCCCGACTGTATGGTGTCCTCTCCCAGTACACGAGTCGACAGATGTTTGAGTTCACCGATGATCGTAAGAAGGTAAACACACACACACACTACCTTGATTAATTCACTGTGCTGTGTAAGAATTTGTACAGATGGTGGTCATTCCTTCAATGGTTGGGTCACTAGAAAGGGTTTGCGTCTTTCGTGAAAAGTAAACAATAGTACAACTGCAATACGGTATTTTATATTTATTTATTTTTTTGCGTCCTGAAAAAGGTGACCAACGCTAACTCCCAGGCCACCCCCACGCAGTTATGTTCGAGAAAATTCAATAAATCAAGTGCAATCCTAATCTTACAAACTAGTCGTAGATGATGTAAGTACTGAAGAAATATAATGTACTTACCACAGGTTGGCATCACCGGGGCTAAGAAGAGTTGAGAATGTGTGTTAAGTGGTCACAGTGGTGTGTGTGTGTGTGAGACAGTGGATGAGGTTAGAAGTTAGAGTAAACCCCCCCCCCCCCCCAACTCAGCACACTACCCGTATGTAGCCGAAGCCTTAATGAGTATTGAAATTTGTCAACTTATCATTAATGAGTACACAGGTACAGTATATGTATAATGAAATAAAAGAAAAACTGAATTAGGTACTTACCAACACTCAGGGACAATGTCTTGACGCACACTAACAGTCAGGGGTGGATTCTTGATGTGCTTGTACGAGGCAGACAACAGTACTGTATTGTATGCCAGACTCCACAGGCACTATACACTAGAGTAAATTGTTCTGACAAGCTTAACACTATTGTACTGTACACTTTATACATAACAGTAACACTTCACAACCACATTTTATACATCACACTTAACACTATATGTACAGTAACACTTCACAGACACTTAAATCACTGGTAGAGGACTTTAAACTCCTCCACATACAGTACTGTACTGTACTACATACATTGAGATACCAGCAGCAGCCATATGATCTAACACCTTCAGTTCAATAGGCAAGGTTATCAGCTGCTTGCCTTTCCTCTTGGTAGGGCCTGATGTAGAGGCAGATATGGTTAGTAAATATACGAGAAGGCTGAAATGATGGCTGTACGTTACCTTGAATGAGCAGTCTAGGTCTATCCCTGACGAGAGGCACACGGGCTACTAATTGTGGGCCAGCTTGCCAAGTTCTCATGCATTACCACCACCTCCAGTAACTGATCATGACTCTGTTGGTGGACAAGAGCTCCCAACTACACTTGTGTTGTGGGGAGAAACATGTGGTGAGTCGAGTGAGATCCCTACATCACAAACTGTAACACCACCAAAAATGGTTGCTGGGAGTGAAAGATAAATGACTTAAGTATTTGACATCAAGCTAGACCTGGGTGGTGATTTAAATACTACCACACAATTACAATACTGTATGTTAAGTCACAATGACGTGAACTATTGCCTGGATCAGTCAGAAAATGTGAACCTCATCTTCCACACAGAGGCCAGATGGTGATCAAGGAGAAGGGTGCTGTTGTGTGTGAACTGAACAAATAAAGCTTACTGTCTTTACTATTGACAAGTAACAATTATACAGGGTGATTCAGCAAAGAACACATTAAATTGGATGATGAAATCCCCGGATAACTCTAAACCATAATGTCTCTATGATAAAATGTCAGATACTGATGTACTCTTTGCTGAATCACCCTGTATACTAATGTATTCTTTGCTGAATCACCCTGTATACTGATGTACTCTTTGCTGAATCACCCTGTATACTGTACTGGTAATGACAATTGTTCTACCAAGTTATTTTGTTTAGTGGAGATTCTTGAACTTTTAAACAAGGAATCTGTAACACTAAGAGAAGGAAGCATCTTGTATCTGTTATGTAATTAACAAAATACTCATAACTTACCTCTTAGGATAGCACTAGATATAGATATGTTATATAAATACAGTACAGTACATGTCTTTAAGGTGATGTGTATGTACCACTTTAGTTGTATTGTATGTTAAGTTACATACAATAACTGCACAAATATACTTATTCTTCCATACATAAATACTGTGATAATTAATTTTCCCAGAACACTACAGTACAGTACAGTCATGTGTGATAATGTATTTAATAAAGTTACTGTATATATATGGCTCCCTTTTTCATGTTCTTAATACACCATGCTGAATACATTGCTTCTCGCCCGATCAGTGAAATTAAACATTGGTGCTGGATAGTACTTACGACGGTGACTGCCTGGGAACACAAGAGGCTGTTAGCATTTAGACCAAAAGACTACTGGAAATAAGCATCTGATGACTTGGTTCACTATTCTAGGATAAATTGACTAAATATTAATTACAGTATTATTATTATTTAGCCGAATCTACCACTGCTGCCATCTACTGTATGTAATTCAAGTGACTAATAGTGGAGAACAAGGTAGTGGTGCCGTTATGTTTTAAATCTGTTGTCTCGGTATAGCATCAGGGTACCAGAAGTGTATACCTGTTGTCTAACGTATAACAAATGAAGACGACTCCCCACTGAAGATAATTACTATACATGAATGAAACAATACATAAATCACCAATATATGTATTTTTATCAAGGAAAATTTCAACAATAAAATCATTCAATCATTTGCTTTCTATATTCTAGTCAGGTTACTACACATTGACTATTGTTTACCTGCTTTCATAATTGGGGTCATAAGTTCACCCCCTCCAAAATGAAGCAGCGTCAATCCCAATGAGATTGAACACCACAACCAGTCACGGTAAATAAGATCACAGCCTTGGTTTCACAGGTCAGGGGGAGACTTTTATCAACACATGAACTCACACCCCTTCAAGGACTCTATGTAATTCCCACTACTATACATGACCATCTACATAAGCTATATCACACTCCTCTACTCTACAGTGCAGCTATCTACTGTAACTATCCTTTCAATACCTCCTCCTCCTCCACCACCAGTACCTTGTTACATCAGGTGGATCTAGGACTGGGATTCCTCTTGTCAACAGCCAGCACTGATTCTGCTTATATACCAACTCAAATCTTCCATTACTCTGTCAAGAAGGAATAAGAAACTGTACAACTTTTCTGGATATAAACAGATTGGGTTGGGTTAAGTTAGGTATTTAGTGACATCGTTCCCTGTCTACACAAAGACCGAGGAGTTACTTACAGCTGACAATTCTTTCATTACTACAGATCAGATTTTGCTGTTTATTATATTAAACTACTTCATATTCATTAACAAATGTATTGACCAAGTATTACCACATCTTTCACCAACCTTTACTACAATGTGTATATAAAGCAAACCACAAGTTTTTAAAATATTTTATTTGGCATCAATACATCTCGGAATAGATAAAAAATTGCTAAAAAAGTAAATAGCACCGCCATTGTCATACGTACAAAAATGTAGTTTGTGTTTGTATTAAAAGTCGGGAAATTAGACGAGGAGAAAGTAAATAGTTTGTGTAAAAATATTCTCGTCATTGTAACTTGACTCGGCAGCTTCACAACACCACACACGCTCGTCCTTCTTGGACTTTTCTGCCTCTAACATTACCCAGAGATGATCGATCAATGTTTTATACAAACTTTCACTCATGAATAAGCTGGTCACTAGGGGAAGCGGAGTTACAAACAGTCTTCATTTTTCTGCATGCTGTACAGGTATCAGGGAAAAATATGACAAATTATATCAGTTAAAAAAATTATTAAAATATCTAAGAAAATGTCTTAACCCACGATGGCAATATATCCTGCTGAGGACTGTCCACCTGCCACACTAATATACATATGATGTACAGTTTCAAACTGAAGTTCCGTTATGGTCATTTGTAAGTCACCACATGGCAACTGTTACAACCAAACTATATTGTATCAATAAATGGCTTAACTTATAAACCTTGACCATATTTCTTACATCAAATTGCCTGATATTTGCCCAGTTGAACCATTCCAGAGAAGAGTGGGAGACAAGACAGTTGTTTGTATAGTGCAGCCATAACCTGACACAGTGGTCCTCGCCACCATACACAGGGGAGGCTGTCATGTAATATACTGCTTTACAACTCACTTTTAAAACTGCTGCCACATTATTTTTTTTAGGTCAGTTGAAGTTTAACCACAAACGTCCTTGGCTAAGAATGTCCAACTCGATACAACAAAACTTCAGATCCAATAACCTTAAAAGAATGTGTTTGTACATTATGCAGGGCTCTCATGTTTATCTCAACATTCCTTCTAAGAGTGTAAAACACTTTTCTGGACTATCAGCTCTTGGCCTGGGGTAGAGAACACTGTGCCCCACCACACTGTGTACCACCGACAGTGCGAGCCTTTTTTCACTATTGTAAGGATATTCACCAGCACCCAGCAGTACTGTACAGTGAAATCCCACAGATCTGAAATACACAGGGAGCAGATGAATTATGATGAGGTGAATGTTTCAGACACCTGGTAAAACAGTGTAACCAACACAGATGCATACATACAGTACATCAGCAGTTAAGCAATACAGCATATACACACTTAACCCTTCATGTGCTTGTATTCTACGTATTGCCTTATTGTAATTTATTATTGAAGTGAAGAAAACAACACCTCAACTCACTACCTCAGTTACTGCGACCACCAATATAATGTGCACAGTGAGTGTCGTGCAGTGTGGGGATGAGTGATGTACACAGGCAACATGAGAAGCCTGGCAGTAGCACACCGTTGTAAGGTGCGGCACTGTGCTACACTTCCCCATGGAACATTTCTCTGAAGCAGTAGTGACGTAGTTATGACAAGAAGAGGCAGAGGAAACCTTAAACCTTGCAAGCGAGATTAATGTTCTTCAGTGACTGTTCAGAAAACAGCCTCCACTTATAACATTTATGGGAATTTCTTTGAGCTTTGCATACTGTACATCTTTAAGAAATTATCTACCACTTAAGATGGGGGATAACTGTACTGTAACTAATTAAATACAACACTGTACTGGACATGGTGTACTTCAGAGGAATAAATGAGTACAGTACGTATTTACACAACTGTATTGAGGGACCAGCTAAAGGAGGTGACCACTCAGCTGCTGCCTGCCAACCACCTGACAGTAGAGGAGGGTGTTCCCATACCTCTTGTGTCTGTCACTCTGCTCCTCTCCTCAGTCCTCACCAAATTATACTTGGCCCTAAATGCATCTTTGTCCATTAACAGTCGGTTGGGAGGAGAGTGAACAAGAAGCACCTCCCTGGTTGTTGGGTGAGCTATAAGTCAGCTGTCACTAATGAATGGGTTCCTGTTAAGAGCTGCCAAGCATATGAGAATACCCTCCAACACATTTGTACTCGACCAAATGTCTTATAACAACATTGCAGTATTGCATATATTAATACATTCATTCAATACAAACACTATCAATTACAGTAGTTTGTCCTGGACACTTAAGTGTATTGTACAATGTTACACAATACATCACATTTGTATTACACACAAATACAAACATGTTATAAAGCAATATTTTCATCTAATACAAATGCAACATTAACCCTTAGAGGAGTAGCAATACAATCAGGTCTTTTATTCTGGATTAAGTCAGCTGAGAGAAACCCCAAACACACACTCTGACAGTCCACCACTAAGATTATTTTTTAAGAGGGAAAAATAACATGGGTCTTGACATTAATGGTAGAGCTACAGCCTACAACCATTTCCTTCCTGCCTCTACAGTAACTTCCATGAGTCCCTTACCACCTTATCCCCCACATGTCTTACAGAAGTCCCCATGTTTGTACCACTTGTTGTATGAGCCAGTTAGTGAGGCTAGCCCAACATATAAGGGTTTACATAGCTTGAAGGGAATCCGTGTCTATATAAGATTTTTTTTAGAGCTGGATAAAAGGATTTGTACCTATAGACTTTGTTTGGATAAAGATTATATAGATTTGTACAGATATTTAAGGGGTTTTAGGTTTGGATGGATAGGTAGTAATGGACTAGCTACCTTGGACACAGCTAGGAGTGTTAGGTTTGACCACTACTTTAAATCCGGCCACCAACTACCACACACACCAGGGCCAACTACCACACATACAGTCCTCAACAGCACAACAAATGTAAGAAAAATATTTATATTTCAATTTATAATTCTTCTACATGTACAATTTTAATTTTTACAAGAATATAAATCAGTTTTTAATGTTTGTACATCTTAATATTTCATCCAGACACAACAGGAGCCACCAAGAGGCATGTAACCTTGACAACACCCGATCAACTTTACAAAGACCAAGTGGGAAAGTCAACACACCAGTTCACTACATATTATTACAGAAAATATAAAAGTACTCTGGTATTTAAAACTACAATTAATAAAAACTTTGTATCTATATATTATTTTACCCTATTTTGGTCACAGCCAGACTTGATCTTATTGTATCTTATTGTATACATAACTGACAAACAAACTATCAGACAATATTGAAACAGTAACTAAAAATTTCCCTCAAGAAAATACAAGCAAGTATTATAACATAAACAGTCTACTCTCCTCTACACTACACTACTGTACACAAGACATCCACACACCAGCACTAACTTATAAACTCTTCGAAAAAAATACAACTAAACTTTACTATGTGCCAGAACCCTCGCCTCGCCCAGGAACCTCCACTACTAGTGAATTATTACTTGCAATAACCACTCCTGGAATAATTAATAAAATATAATAAGCTCAACCATTGTTTTTACTTGGACCACGACGACTGGCAGAGTTCACCGCACTCCTGTGGGCGGCACGAGGCGAGCGTCGTCGAAGTAAGGGTGCTGGAGGGCGTGTTTGGCCGTCACGCGCTGTCTCGGGTAGTACGTCAACATACTCTGCGTCAGACACAAGACGGGTATATAAGAACGTGTCGACATATACCCTGTACGGTAAAATGAGTAGCACCATCATTAAATATTGCTCCTAAATATGTAAATCCATTCACAACCTTCATGGCTACATTAAGTTAGGTTACATTGGGTTGGTCTCAAGGTGGTTCCTAAATAAAGACTATCATCGTCACTAACCAGGAGTAAAAGGCGCCCGTGTTCGTCCAGCCGCGGCACCAACTGAGCTATAGACCTGTTGGCGTCCACCTCCCAGCGGGGGAACGTGCTCTTGTAGTCTGGCAGCTGAGTCACGCCCGGCCAGTCCTGTTCACCCGGCGTTCCCAGAGTGCGGAAGATGCGGAACAACTGGTCGATCTCGGAGTCGCCGGGGAACAGAGCCTTTCTCGTCAACTGGTGAAACAATGAGTCTAATATAAATCTTGAGATACAGATAAAAAAATTTCTGAGTAAAGTTTAATTCTAATTTCTCCCCAACAGTGGACCAGACCCATGCTGTACCTTGACTGTGTCTCTTATGTGGGGTGAAATTGAACACTTGTATAATGTTGACAGTCTCCTGGACTTAACAACAACCCACACACGATCATGAGCAGTCTTCTCGCGCTGTATGTCTTACCCTCTAAAAACCCGTAACACACGACAAAACTCACCATTTCGGCAAAGATGGCACCTAGGCTCCACATATCGACGGAGGTACAATAATTCTTAGCCCCGAGGAGGATCTCTGGGGCGCGGTACCACAGCGTCACCACCTCGTGCGTGTAAACTCTGACCGGCAAACAAAATGCCCGGGCCAAGCCAAAGTCCGCGAGCTTGATGGATCCTGAAAAGATTATTGTTTTGAATTATCTGCCGAAGAGAGACTCATAACATGGTGGGCAGTAGCTACTAAACCAACCTTTGTTATGTCCTAAACTTACAACAAAAGTACAATGTCACACTGCATAGAGAATCACCATAATATTAACAACAAATGAGGAAAAAAACATTAATAAAATACGAGAAATTTACATCGCGAAATTCTACGACAATGATATATTTTACAACTGCATTTTCCTTTACATATATATTTGTCTTTATTCAACTTTTGTTATGTAGTGAATAAAATCTCTGATAAATTACAAGCATTAGCAGCCATGTTAAATAAACTTTCCATTTTAATTAATGTTACTGTATTCGTACTTGTTCCAACATCCACTAAGTCAGATACTGTACACAGGAAGACAGACAGGCACAGACACACTGTATCTCCCATCAATACCAAGGGGACAAAAAAGTACATGAACTCTTACCTTGGGCCTTTGATCAGTGAGAAAGATAGAGAAAAATACAAATTACTTTATTGAATACAGTATAATGTTGTTTGGCAGACTATTTCATATATAGAAAGGTGTTGGTGTGTCTAGGGGGGATTGTGGGGGTGCGAGATGAAAGTCCATTATATCGAGGGTCCATTAAATGTAAAACCTTCAACTGACAAACTATATAGAGATGAAAGCCCATTATATCGAGGGTCCATTAAATGTAAAACCTCCATCTAATGAACTATAGAGATGAAAGTCCATTATATCGAGGGTCCATTAAATGTAAAACCTTCATCTAACAAACTATAGAGATGAAAGTCCATTAAATGTAAAACCTCCATCTAACAAACTAAAGAGATGAAAGCCCACTATACCAAGGTGTCCATTATACAGAAGAGACAGAAAAAGTCGTCTCACCCTTAGCATCTATGAGGAGGTTCTGTGGCTTGAGGTCGCGGTGGAGGATGCGGTGAGAGTGGCAGAAGGCGATGCCCCTCAGTAGCTGCTGCATGTAGCTCCTTACCAGGTCAGGGGACAGCCCCCCGCCACACTCGTCAAACAGCTTCTTTAGGTCCTGTTGTTTGGAGAATAACAAGGAAATGAATAACAAGAAAATGAAACAAATAAATGACAACTAGAGAAAATGAATAACAAGAAAATGAATAAAGAAGAAAATGAATAAAACAAATAAACAACTAGAGAAAATGAATAACAATTAAAGCAAGTCAACAGTTCCTGGCACAGGAAATAATTAACACTAGTCTCAATATAAGAGTACTGTACTGTATGGTGAGGCACAAGTAAAGGAGATATATTGAAGCACTGTATTACTCATTATCTCACTACTGTACTGTATGGTGAGGCACTGTATTACTCATTATCTCACTACTGTACTGTATGGTGAGACACAAGTAAAGGAGATATATTGAAGCACTGTATTACTCATTATCTCACTACTGTACTGTATGGTGAGGCACTGTATTACTCATTATCTCACTACTGTACTGTATGGTGAGACACAAGTAAAGGAGATATATTGAAGCACTGTATTACTCATTATCTCACTATAGTGCATTTTTTCCCAGCTGAGGAGAGATGCCCCGCCCCCTCCTCAAGAGTTGTAGCTGATTGGCTGTTGTAAACCTGTCCGATTTCATCCTGGTGTTGAGGTGTATGTATTTCTAAGAGAGTTTATTCCTGACGTTGGGATGACCGTTTGTGACGAGACAGATATTTAGTAAAATTATATAAAGATACATACATTAATTATTTTAAACATAAGAACGTAGGAAGTTTATCAGGAGTATTATGCATGAATTAACATTATGCTAAAACTAACACTTTAAAAGATCAGAATCACATTGAAATATTCCACGGCCGTCAGCAGAGGCGGGAAATATGACCGGGAACAACTTCATATTTCCCGCCTCTGCTGACAACTACCGTGGCCAAGCTCCTCAGTCTGTCACACTCATCCACCAACTGTCAGAGGCTGTGTAATATTTCAATGTGATTCTGATCTTTTAAAATGTTAGTTTTGGCATCATGTAGTATTACCGATAAGTAATTTGTCTTATTGTGGGTAAAAATAAGTATAAAGTACCCCGTACATTAAAGGCATCCTCCGAAAGAGTGAATTTGCTACCAGAGTTTAACAGTTAATTCAAGCATAATACTCCTGATAAACTTCCTACGTTCTTATGTTTAAAATAATTAATGTATGTATCTTTATATAATTTAACTAAATATCTGTCTCGTCACAAACGGTCATCCCAACGTCAGGAATAAACTCTATTAGAAATACATACACCTTAACACCAGGACGAAATCGAACAGTTTGCAACAGCCAATCAGCTACAACTCTTGAGGAGGGGGCGGGGCATCTCTCCTCAGCTGGGAAAAAATGCACTACAGTGGCTGATACACTTGACAGACCTAACAAGAGTAGTAGAACCAGGAGGTGAAACCAACAGGGATTTACTAAACTATTCTCACCACCTTAGATTAACTGGTGTGATAAGTAATACAATGTAGACATAGCTCACCTGGTTAAGGTACTCAAAGACCATGTACAGTTTGCGGTCGCCGTACACCACATCAAGAAGACGCACGATGTTTTCATGGTCGAGCTCCTTGAGAAGAGAGATCTCCCTCAGGGCTGTACTCGGCACCCCGTCCGCCTCACTGTCAACGAAACGCTAATTACTCGACCACTTCGGTGTTAGTTATTGAGCAACACTACCATTGTGGCTTGGTTTTAACATTGTCACTTCAGGATCAGTCTTTACTTAACATTGTCACTTCAGGATCAGTCTTTACTTAACATTGTCACTTCAGGATCAGTCTTTACTTAACATTGTCACTTCAGGATCAGTCTTTACTTAACATTGTCACATCAGGATCAGTCTTTACTTAACATTGTCACATCAGGATCAGTCTTTACTTAACATTGTCACTTCAGGATCAGTCTTTACTTAACATTGTCACTTCAGAATCCGTCTTTGAAATAAATGAACATTATTCACCCAGCACTTCATCAGCCTAATGTTAACTCAACCTAACCTAAGGCATTACCCACACTGTGTAGGTGAGCCCCAGAGGCATAACTACCCATTAGGTACAGTGTAGATGCAGCACATTGTATACCAACACCTGCCTAACTACCCTTTCCGCCACATACCTGAACCATCACAACCTACCCGCATAAACACCCGACTTACACCTCATGTGGGTTCTTGAGACTCAATCACCCGTACAGTAAGTCCTTATAGCTAAGATCATAAGGGTGTAAGTCAGTTGTAGCAGATGGTTAAGGACTCACATGAGCATCGGACACCCTAACTTATTCTACCTAATAATTAAATATCCTAATACTGAGGGAGTTAGGTTGGGTTAGGTTAGGTTGTTGAATGGGGTGACATAAACTGGGGTGTCTAATCTTCATGTGATCCCTTGGTAGATTATAGTACACTGAACCACAAGAGATATCACTAATGACAACTTGCCTACAACCCTCATCACTAATCTACCACCCTGTAACCACCACCCCCCCCCCCCTAAAATGCCATGCAAGGGTCAACACTTCATGCACGTCTATAATCCTCTTATCTTCGCCCCCCCCCCCCTCTCACCCTCCAATGGTCAATCAAATAAATTTTACCAATTTCATTCTCTCAGCACGTTCTGTACCTCACCTCTCCCTGGTATCAACTGGGGTATGGCATTGTCTTGAGTCACCTAACCTAACCCACTGTGCTGTGAGACAATACACCATAATACATACAGTAAAGCAAACATTACACACACACACTGGTCAAGCATTAGCACACACATACACACGCCCAAGCTCACCTATGCCTCCCCTACCTGGTCTTCCTCCGTAAATGTCACACAAAAGAGGGCATGCAAGATTATTCTCTCCCCTTCCTACTCCACATATCAAGAAGCGCTCAACACACTGACCCTCTCGACTCTCACTGACCATCACCACGACCTCATCTGCAAATTTGGTAAGAAGCTTCTGCACCATCCCCGACACCGGCTCCTACTACCACCTGAGATCATTAGCCCGAGAATTGCAGTTCGACACCACAACCGCATCCAGCCCATACGAGCACGAACTGATCGCTATAAGAACAGCCCAGTCCCAACCATTGTAAAAATTATCAATAACTTGTAATAAACCAGTGTATTCACTCCCAGTAAACACTACTCCTTACACTGTCACTATGTTGAAATGCCCTGTAGTTTGAACTTTTCCCCATCTAGTTATTATATATCTTATTTGTATCACTTATGTCACTTGTACAGTATATTATTTGTAAATCGAAACCCATTCCCCAAATATGTAACTGTATATTTTCAGCCTTCTGGCAATAAACCATTAATTATTATTATTATTATTATTACACACACTGAAGATGGTCACATAAGACACCAAAACTACACACACACACTATATAACTTCCGATGTTTGGATATTGCAGGAAGAAATGCATCTGTACATTATATTTTCTGAAGGATATATTCAATTGTAGTGTAGCAGTAGTGTGTTGTTTTTTAGTTTATTTACACTGAAAAGAATTACATAGTGTACTTGTGTAAATTATTAGTTTTGTTTGATGTAGTGAAGATAATATACAGTATAGGTGTAGTTATGACAGGACAGACACACTCACTATCACTAAATATGGTCAGGTTACAACTTGATTAATGTACCGTGCACGTGTTTGGGAACGAGAAAGGCGGGACACCCTTACTGGCCCGGTCTATCAGGATCGGCATGGATGCTGTACCGAGTTATTATATACGGGGAAACAACGGGCACTACACTCGACAACCTTCACTTCCTCAAGAGTAACGTTGAGACAGTACCAGTGAAAACCCAATGACCCCCCCTCCACACGACAGGAAGCGACACTAATCTAATCACCGACCATATCAATGTTACCAAATTATTTTTTTTGTGAAACTATTACATCAACCATATGACCGAGTGATGCTATACACACGCATCATCTGGTGTATCCGCCCGCTGCACGATGGTCTTCTTAACACACTCTGGTACTCTGGTCTTGTGAATGCTTAAGGACAATGTATTATATTATCAAGACAGAAGTAGGAAGAGATTAATATTAGTTTAACCTGAGTATACGTTGAGCATCGAAGACTTTAATAATTGTAGGCTCGTGTAGGGCCTAATCTCTCGTCTTTCTCTTCCCTCTAATTAAATAAAAACTAATGAAGCTAAGCCGACACCACACGACGCACACTTCACGTAGCAGCGGATAAACCCGACACGGTTACACGACCCCGGGCTGTGTTGTTTGTTAATATTCACAACTTCCATTAAAAAGACTCATCGCATTCTTGGACACACGGCCGACCCCATACCTACAGCTCGTGTTATCAGGTCACCACAAAAGTAACAACAGACGGTAATGGTTCTACCCAACTCGACCAAACTTAACCTACCTAGCCTAGCCTTACCTACCTACCTAGCCTAGCCTTACCTACCTACCTAGCCTAGCCTTAAGTGTCACAACAACCTGGCATATACAAAGTAACTTAACCCCTCGAGTATGACTTGACCCCCAAATACAATGTTATTCCAATTCTCTTCAGTTCTACAAAATAACGCCCCTTACCTTGGTTAAAACTTGAATCACTCGCCATACTGCCACACCAAAGTTCTATATCATTGCATTATTTTTTGTGGAGGCAGAAAGGGATATGATATTTTAATATGTTTACCACAATACACAAACTAACACAAATTAGAAATATACCAACACCTAGATCAGAGTATAATTAAGTATGTTAAAGTACTTCATAGCAAACCTAACCTATCTTCCTAATACTTGTATAGTCATAAATGCCACAATACACAACTTGTCTACGTGACCCTATTAATTTGGGGATCTCGGGAAGATTACACACCCCAAGTTTATTTCACCTGAGGATTAATCATCCCTACGTGAAGAAGGATATTTTAGGGTGGTTATTCTTCAGGTGGTCATTATACCTGTAGTGGTATTATTGCTAAACATCTTTCATATCTTCATTTAAAATCAGTCGCTCGTGTCAAGACCCCCAGGAGTGGACAAACGCACAATATTCCCAGTGACTCGATCACCTACGGGAAATAACGCTGCCTCCACTAACAAATCAATCAAAACTAAACCTTACCTAACTTTGGAACTAATACAAGTAATTGTGTATATTAAATTACTACACTGTACTCACTGGAGAGGAGGTATGGTACAGTATTACACAGCCAAGTATTATATCAATCTTAGGAAAATGACTGCTTGTGTACCTTCCTTATGACTTCTACATTACCTAACTATTGAACTTCTAGATTACCTACATTATCTCACTACTGACAGAATATGATTGGATCTTGAAAAAATTTTGAGCTGGGGGGGGGGGTCCGAGGAAACACCTGCCCGGGAAGTTTTGACCATATTTGACCTAATTTCTCATTAAGACTCATTTGGTGAGTGCCTAATACTGTACTGTAGTTAAGATACACTGCACCCAATGTCAAACAGGTACTCGTATGTTTAAGCCACAATATTTTTCATGCATAATCTTAATAATTCCTTTACAAATTTTACTTGTTACTAAGCTTGAATTTGTTTGATATTTAATTGTGTACCATTATTGAGAGAAGATAAACTAAAAGATAATTTATTTTTACATTGTATTGTGTGAGAATTCAAAACTTAATACCTAGCAGAGGGATTTACCTAATGCACCAGCAACCAGGGTTTCAATAGCATATGTAGTACAATAATCATGTTCCATAATATGTACAAACAAAATATTTAGTTATCTTTATCGTGTAATATTAATTCACTTGGTTTTGTTTATTCTTAGTTTTAATTGCATTAGTTTTTTTTTTTTTCAAGGAGAGTAAAGACTTCTGCTTTTGTTGCTGGAAGGCCTGTCTGCTTTGCCGTGATTTTTGAGCCATTTCCTCACACTCTGCTGTAACTCTTCTGCTTTAACATGCTTCTATACTTACTGCTGGGGAGTTTTATGTTCCTACACATCATGGACACACACACATGCCCTACAGCCCTGACCTACTGGGGGACACACACATGCCCTGAGTTGCCTATACAACTATGAACTGTGGCGGATTATAGAATAAATTGTGATTACCAGAAAGTGTAAAATGATTATAGAAACTGGTGGGGGAGGGCGGATCAAGTGGATAGGGTGGAGGGTGGATCAAGTGGATAGGGTGGAGGGGCATATTATAATGCTTCTAATAGTGACATTATACATATGACATTACTGATCACTGGTCAATAAAATACTAAAGAATCGAAGAATGGAATGTAAAACAAGCATTATTCAGCCAATGATGTAATGCATATTGCGGCCACCACACTGGTTCATCGTCCAGCACACCCATTCCTCTCACCATAAACCCCCCAAAAACTTCTCTAAGGATCTACGCAATTCACGTGGGTCGCCTAAAACGATGAAAAAAATGGTAAACCGGACAAATAAATAACATCCCTGATTGAGTTTCTACATTACCTACATTCTCTCACTAATGAACTTATACATTACAGCAGGCCCTTCAAATTTGAGGAGTTTAGGTTCTCAAAATGGCAGCGAATTGCCAAATCCGTGATTAACATTTGCACAGGGAGGGGGGGGGGGGGGACATTTTTACTTGTGTACAAAGAAATGTAAACTGTATTCCCTTAGGACAATTACTTCTACCTGTATTGTACAAGTGTGTAGACACAAACACACAAAACACATACAAGTAAATAGGAAAAACAGGGGAAAAAATTATTAAAAAGGTTGAGTCTACTCTGCACTTTATTAATAACAAAGGGGATGAGGGTAGACTCAACATTTTTAATAATTTTTTCTGATTATTTGTAAGAGGATTTTCCCATTATTATTTTATTGGTATGTGTTTTGTTTGTGTGTATGTCTACACCAACACACAAATATACAATACAGGGAAAGGATATTACTGTCTAGAGCAGTGGTTCCCAAACACGGGGTCGCAATTCTCAAGATGTATCATAAGGGGTCGCACAGAGGTCATGGGGTCGTTGGGGTCCCATACAGCTCAATAGTCCAAGTGTCAACGACTGAAGGACGTGGCCCAGGTACTGCCTCGTTAAGTCGGGACCATAAATCATAGTCAAGGGAACAATACAGTTATTGTACTCTCCTCATGTCAAGTCAGGTCAGTCCAGGGAAGGTGAATGCTGGTGACGCATTATGCAGCAAAAAATTCACTCCTACCTTTGAAATGTTCTCAGTTCAACGCACTCTGTACCTCCCATGGATGAAGTCAAAAAATGGCAGCAAATTCCAATGATAGATTCCCGAGTTGCTTACCGACTTGTTCATCTTCTGTTCAGGACAAGTAAAACAGTGTTGGTCTTTTGTCCTCAAAATAAAAGAATTACAGGATGACAACGAAGCAAGGATGAATTATGTCATTTATGATGACATCAATGTTTTGACTTGTTTATCAAATTGTCAGTCAGCGATTAAAAATTAAATTATCAAGATTGTGATACAATTTGGAAAGTCCTATGTCTGAGGCAGCTTTCCTGTCAATGGTGTTTATAAAAAATGATTACCGTAGCTACATATCAAACTTAAACTTAGAAAATTGTGTACAATCAAAGACAAAAGTCATGTCGCGGTTTTGTCCGAAGATTAAATATAACTCCTGAAACATTATGAAAGCCCCACCACAAGGCAGAGCTCACCAAAGGTTTAGCCCTTTGGCATAGGTTTTAAGACACGACTTTTGTCTTTCATTGTACATGTTGTTTAATCACATAATTAAACCCCCAGTTAACAGATACTCTTAAATAATAATACACAAACGTTACACATGAATGATGACAGATATAACTAGTATAATAAATTATATGATGGTGTACACAAGTCATAAATACACACAGCTCTAACTAAGAACATTGTGTTGCTTAACCATATAATTATATCCCCAGGTATAGACCACTAAATGATCATATAGTCACACATTAAACATGACAGTTGTAGTTCTGTCATAGTTCTGTCAGTGTTCACTTCAACACTTCTCAAGTTTGTAATACATTTTCCTTACTTGTTTTTATAGTTCAAATAAGTATATCAATATGTCTGTATTACTCTAAGATTCCTCATACAAACATCACATATAATGACTTGGGGTCACACTGGATAGGCGACCGTACTAGGCAGGGTCACACTGGAAAATGCTTGGTAACCCCCCGGTCTAGAACGAGTGGCTCCCTGTCCTGGCCGCAAAAATGACGGCAACTTTAAAACTACCCACAGACATTCTTGGGTACATCCAGGGAGCCATACGCAAATGATAGAGGACCGCGAGATAAATATCCGTGAATTATCTGGACTTACTGTACCTACATTCTCTCTCTATCTCTACCCATAGTGCTTTAGAGTCAGTGATCAAACACTTTCTTCTTGTTTGGTACAGTGAAACGAACTATAACGAGAAAAAAGGCCTTTATATCGAGGTCCAGTTAGATGTGAAACCTCTATTTAACGAACTATATGGAGAAAAGTACATTATACCGAGGTCCCATTAGATGTGAAACCTCTATTTAACGAACTATATGGAGAGAAAAGTACATAATATCGAGGTCCCGTTAGATGTGAAACCTCTATTTAACGAACTATGAGAGAAAAGTCCATTGTATCGAGGTATCACTGTAAATCAAAACTTAAGGGTTCTGTATATCCACTACTGTACACTATAATAACATAGTCTTATTTGTGTCACTTATGTTACTTGTATATTATTTGTAATTCGTAACCCATTCCCCAAATATGTAACTGTATATTTTCAGCCTTCTGGTTGCCAAGCTCTTTCAATAAACCGTTAATTATTATTATTATTAAACAAGTGTTTTTGTGCGAGTGTTTGTGTGAAGGCTTCAGTATGGAGTAACCGCCACGATTCAAGTAAGCATTCGGGTAAAATCATCATTTACATCACGCACCTTCGTGGAAGTCGTTCAAAACACATCAAAATCCATCGGAAAATCATCATTTCAACCTAACCTGACTGAACCTACTACAACCCAACCAACCCAACCTTGAAATCCTAAAATTCGCCACATGACTAAAACGATAACAAAATTCATCCCAAACTACCTTACTTCCTGGGGTAAACCAACACCGATAGCAGTTAGGTAAAGATATAGATCACTCCTTCGGGACACACCCAACCTTATTTCGAGGGTCAAATATCTGTCGTTAAAGGGTTATAGCATTGTCAAAGGGTTAAACCACCATCCTCAAAGGGTTAAGCTTTGGTCAAAACAAGCTTGGGTTGTTAATCTTCGGGCGATTGACATTTTTTTGGCACGTCCATAATAACTCATAAAAATATATCCAGTACTTAGTGGGTTTTTTTTTACAATTTGAAGTACTGTAGTGAAGATGATAATACTGTAGTGAAGATGATAATACTGTAGAGAAATTATTATAGTACAAAATTTAAACCAGTGTATTTAGCCAAACTATTAGATAATTATAGCTACCGTAATTTGAGATGCATCGTTAGCTCGGAATATTCGAGACTACAGGAGGAAAATCCCTACACAATTCTACATAACTTGTCAACATACTGTACCACAATCAACTTGATCTTTATGTAACTAATTTTTTCAGATAATACCATAATATACATAAAAAATGTATCTTATTAAAATCTATACAAATTGGCCTAAAATAGATGTATAATGAGTTTTGGACCTAGAGGAAACAGTACCACTCTTTCTGTACCGTTGTTAAATCTCGTGTAAGAATTGTTTAACACGGTCATATGAGGTAGTGTAGGGTTGCCATATGTGAACATTAAAAAAAGAGGACGTTCTCGAAGGCATCCCCCTCCCCCCTTCGGCACACTCTGGTGCTATGTAACCTTGAAGCAGCCGTGACAATTAATTTTGCATGTTTGCATAACTATATACAGTATACAGTGATCCCTCGGTTAACGAATTACCTTCCATAAGAATCTAAGAATCTTCAATTCGGTTAACGAAATTTTTACGAAATCATGTCAACATGTTTTCGCTTGCTCACCAGCTGGAATATTAGTCTGCCAATACAGTAATCAGTTCTAGGGCTTAAATTCGTTCCCATTTGAGTAAATATCAAGAAGGTTGTACTATTCAATAATTTTCAAAGTTTTATATTAAATTTTTTAGTCATTTTAACACTTATTTAACATAATTGCAGTACAGGAAACTAGTTTTTGGTGCGCCCAACAGCCACTTGACTCACCCAGCAAGGCGTCAGTTTGTATCTCTGGTCAGTGGAGGCAACATCTTGCTTGTGGCTCTCTTGAACATAAACTATTTTTACGTTTTTACAGTACAATTATTGGTCAATCTGAAATTTATTTTACATACTGACAATATAAAGTGCAGTGTTGATTTAAAGAAAATAATCTAGAATTACACCTAGTGAACTTAAAATTTTATGGGTGAAATGACGGCATCAAGCATGGGGTGATTTCTCTTTCACCCCCACTTCCTTCTCTTCTCCCTTCTCCTCCACCCCCACTTCTAATTCCCATCATCATCATCAACCAGGAGCCTTCTACATACACACCTCAAAGTAAGTGTACTTTACTGCATTTATTTTTACTTTGTATGTAATTTTCAGTGAGCTGGAACCAATTACCCAAATTCCCATTGAAACAATGGTTTCGGTTAACGAACGACCTTCTGGAACGAATTGAATTCGTTAACCAAGGGACCGCTGTATACAGTACATGTGTTTTTAATGTAGGCGAATATACAACATACAGTCGACCCTCGTTAATTCGGACCCCTTTAATCTGGATTTCGGATAATTCGGACAAAATCTGAACGGACATTTTTTTTTCTTTTAGATCTGTAGGAATATTACCTACGCAGACCTTAAGCTAAAATGCTGGTCCACCCACTGCTAGGATAAAACACCAGCTTCTTTTTGGTTAAATGTAACATCACCACTAAGGGGGGGGGGGGGGGGGGGGGGGCGGGGGCCCATGCAACTTTAAGCTTCAGACATGAAAAATATTTACCATTTACTGCCAGTAAACAATGGAAACGTAAAATATGTACCAATTAGTAATGAAAAGTTGTGCAGTTCCTTCAGCAAATGAAGCTCACCAACTTACAATAGGCTAAATTACCTTACAACGTGTTTTCAGTAGTCTATGTTGAAGTTCTTAGCACAGTCTAACTTATCATATATATGGTATAACAGTTCTCATTGATCTACAAAAAATACCGGTAATAAAAACCTTTTCGATATTTCACACTTAATATAATACCCGGGAATCTACTTCAACCTCCTTTTGTTTACAACGACGCATGACGCACCACCAGCTGTTGAGTGTATCAGCTAGACGGCACACGTGTTTTTTCGAATCTTTTTCAGTTAAAAACTGTTACATCACACGTATAGTTTACCTAAACTGCGCCTGAATGAATATATTTTTGGAAATAAATAGTAGTTTTGCTGAAACATGATGTATTTCAATGTAAAATAGGATAAAATACATGACGAAAACAAAAGACTTTACCTAACCTTCAGATGTTCAAGAGAAGTTACTCGTTTTTTTAATAGTTTTTGGTTAAAATACTGTTATATTACAATGGTATTCTATTCATACTGTGCTTGATATAATGCATTCACGGAAATGTAATATTTTTGCTGAAATGACGTATGTATTGCAGTGGAAAGTGGGATAAAATCGTGACGAAAACAATGACTTTCGCTTTCTTTCGTTCAAAAGATGTTACCGTAATAGCTTTTCGATTGGTTTTCAGTTAAAAAACTGTTGTATTATAATAATATTCTATCCTAATTGACTTGAATAAATACTACAATACCATATTTCTGAATATTTTCATTAAAATCCATCCAAATCATTTTCCTTGCCATCGGCAGCACCAAACAGCTTCTCCCAGTCCTCTCCTTGAACAGGGCTAGAGGGTGAGTGTTTTTCGAATAGTTTTCAGTTAAAAAACTGTTACATCACACGTATATTTTACCTAAACTGCGCCTGAATGAATATATTCTCAGAAATAAACAGTAGTTTTGCTGAAACGTGATGTATTTCAATGTAAAATAGGAGAAAATACATGACGAAAACAAAAGACTTTACCTAACCTTCCGATGTTCTTGAGACGTTATTCGTTATTTTTTAATAGTTTTTGGTTAAAATACTGTTATATTACAATGATATTCTATTCATACTGTGCTTGATATAATGCATTCACAGAAATGAAATATTTTTGCTGAAATGATGTATGTATTGCAGTGGAAAGTGGGATAAAATCGTGACGAAAACAATGACTTTGAAATATAATGCATTATTAACCCCTAAATCGGGTAATTCGGACAATTGGCTAAAACGGACACCCTTCCCCCCCTATTAGTCCGAATTAACGAGGGTCGACTGTACATGGTATAGAAATCTTAAAAATAAAAAAACAACCTTTGCTTAAGGCTGAATATCTCCATTACCTTAGTTGCAGTCTTCTTTCCCCACTGTGTGTGTGTGTGACTGGCCAACCACCGGTCACCGTCACAGTTGTCAACACACGTAAATAATATAGCAAAAGTGGCTAGATTATGGTTGAAAATTGCTAAAATGCCTTAAATGCAGGACAAGAAAAACAGATGCTAGTGTAAAAAAAAAAGCCATAAGAAAAATGGTATACTTTCAACATTTATGGCTGTAATTGAACTAAATACAAAAATGTTATAATAATGCGCATGGCTGAAGAACAAGGAAAAGCAGTACATGGCAAAAACTGCTTGCAGCTAAGTTGACAACACCGTACAGGCGTACACGTGACTTATCAGCTGACGAAAACTGAACGAGAACTCTACGGTTTCCACCTCCCCCCCCCCCCCCCCCTCTCTCTGTCATTACAGTTTCATGTTTTTTTCCGTGGAGAAAATGATGGAAGCTGAAATTCCAGACTTTTGAAGAATTTTAAAAATTACTTCCGGATGAAGATTTCGAGACCTAAATGGAGGACATGTCCGGGACGTATGGCAACCCTAAGGTAATGGGACCATCGCGGTCTTGTTTCCGTTCCTCAAATAACCATCGCCCTCACTGCTATGCTTAGTCCACTTGAGGTTAGTTTAGGATTTTAACATTGGTTGTACAGTGACCCCGGAAATGTAGATTCAGAAATATACAGTGCGACTTGGAAATATACAGGGGAAAACTAGAAATATACAGGGGGATTCAGAAATACTACAGGGGGATTCAGAAATATACAGGGGGATCAGGGGGAAATCAGAAATCTTTAACTCCACCACCTTACACTGCGAGATTGTCCCCACTCTCTAGTTCTCTGCTGCACACTATTGGGTATTATGCTGAATCCTGTGGTGCTATGATCGAACACACATATCCACCACAGCAGCCAGCGTGTTACCCAACCACAACCGCCTATACTGCACCTCTGCCACAGTTTACCACAGTTCTGCAACACCCAATGACCCGTTACACACCCCTGCTAGAGGTTTGGTGGCGGGTAAAAGCAGATGGGGCGGCATAAACAACTGGTAGTGCTGTGGCAGTGAGTGTGGCATACTGTACCTTGACCACATCTGTACTGTACCCTGACCACATCTGTACTGTACCCTGACCACATCTGTACTGTACCCTGACCACACCTATACTGTACCCTAACCACATCTATACTGTATATGCCCTAGAGTTAGTACACCTAACACTAATAAGGAAGCTTTATATCTGCATCGACCCCAGATTTATTTCTCACCGTACACCCCAACGTAAACACCACGATTGAGCTTTGTATCTTCTCTATGTTGATTAGCAGCAGCACACAGTCAGCTCTACTAGGTAACTAGGACTGTGATAGCTATTAATCATCGCTAAGCACAGCTCCAGCTACCTCGCAGAACTGGCATATAAACAACATCTTGAGCAGCCTTCCTCAGCGTTGTTGTTGTCTTGGGGAGGAATTATTGGATGACCTTCTAGTATCGTCGACACAGAGTACAGCTCGGGTGAAGAAGGAAACTAATTATAACTAGCTAAATATTATACATTTATCAGGGTTTTTTGACAGATGACAATAACATAATACAAACATTTAAAATTATATCCATGATGGTATATTGACCACACACAACTGATGCTTTAATATAATAATAAATAAATTAAAATATTTCATCTCCCCGCTGCCCATTTATTACATCACCCGGCGCCCTTTTCCACACAACTTATGAGGTTGAGTACAGCATGTCTCACTATTTGTTTATCCCCTATAGGCCTATTCCACAATGAGTTAGTACCGGTGAAGTGGCAGAAGACGGGGAATGAATCATGGAAAGAGGCAAATAGTCCGAGAAAATAAACACTTCACTGCTACAAAAAGTACAAACTTAATATTATGTTTATATACCAAAGTGATGGAACATTATCTTTTGGGTAGCTTAATTGAAGCTCTGTACCTCATTCAGCCTTGGAACCAACATGAGTAAATATCCCCAAAGAGAAGAGCCTCTTTACCTCGAAAAGATGGCAAAAAATGCGTCAACTGCGGACTATAACATCACTGTCTATAACTGGACTCGGCAAAAGACGCCCAACACGACCTGGCCACACATGATGCTTTCGGTCTGTGGGAATGATTCTTTTACGAAGATAATTTCTATATTTTTAACGAACACAACATAATGTTATTACTCTCGTCTCGGTCATCCAGGAAACTTTAGGTTAGGTTTACTTCCTGGGTTCTGTGGCTAAGTTTGGTCAGTGCTGGACAAATTGTACTGCAGCAACTTGCACCCATCAGTACATAAGTCGTACCCAATTTACGAGACAGTTCGTACCCATATATAAAGCATGGACTAATTTCTGACAGTATGACAATGAAAGATCACAACACAATCCACCACAAACTTGACTTTTCTAAAAACACTATTTAACAACTTTAGATGTTATAGTGCAACAGAAACCAACACAACACAATAGCAGTAATACAAAACTATGAAAACACAAAGAGGAAATTACCAGATCCCCAAACAACATATTTCTTATTATTTACCAATTCCTGTAAAGCTCTTGCTACCATTTGTCAAATATGAGTTGCAATAAATCAAAATCTATTTTTTTTAATTGACAATCACTAATCGGTCCCAGATATGAATAATTCACACGAGCATCACAATCAACAGACTGGTTTTAATACCGTTTACAAAAAGCTTGAGCTAGAAAATCTACCTGTTTATATAAATATCTAGACTTCCTCTGTGTCTAGATGACCATTTTCAGCATTTACATCACCCAGTTTATAAAATGAATCTTCCAAATCCATTAGCCTGAACTATGTACTTGTAGTGTAATGTTTGTGTAACAGAATAACATATGAGATACAACCATTTTAAAGCTGTATTACACTTCACTTTTTCACTGCACTTTACATAATTTTTTTTTAATTACTGTATAGGTAAAGCTAAAATGCATGGTACTGTATATGGATTATCTCTTGAATTGGGTGTAAGTAATCTTGGGTACGACTTATCTTAGGTGCGAGTTGGCGTGGGAACGAGTTGACTTTTTTGTGTACGATTTATCTTGGGTACGAGACGACCCTAACATAAGTTTGGTTAGGGTTTGTTAGTAAAGATCAAAATCATTAAAAACGTCAAAAATCGCTGGGAAAATTATGCACCGTACACCAGCCACAACTAATGAAGGCAAAAGAGGGGGAACGTGATTTTATTTTAAAGGAATAAGCTAGAAAAAACTAAATTAGCTTAGTTTGGCTTTTCTTCAAGTTATGTATGGAATTTTAGAAAGTAAGTTAATAGTTATGAAACAAGCCAACATCCAATCACTGAAAATAAACTATGGTGATGCAGCTAATCCAGTACAAAAAAATAAATAAAAATGAAATTACGTGAAGTCGTCCCTACATATTTCTCAAGTTAACAAAAAAAATGTATATTTATAGACAAATTTCCCAAGGTTGGTGCTAAGGCCAGACAACTTATGAAATATTATCAAAAAAATTATTCATAAAATCAAGCACTTAGATGACTTAATGAGTAACGAGCTAACATCAGATAACACTGTAAATACACGATAATTTTGGCCTGCCAGTGCATGTTCTCGATCGATTTTAAACTAATTCCGATCTCGATTTCATTATTATTATACGACGAAGACTCCAATCAGGGTTTTCACCGTCTTAATAGGAATGACCGTTTGGGGGTATATTTGGGAGCGGGATTCAGTGTCTAGTCGTGAATCAATGTCCTTAACCAAAGAAACCCAACCCACCTTAACCTTCCTCACCATGTTACATAGAAAGTTAGGGAAGGTTTGGTTAGGTAGGTTTCTTTGGCTAGGTAAGGTTAGATTTCTTTGCCTTTTTTTACAGGAAACAGTCCACCCGGACACAGGTCATCAACCCACAACGGGGACTGGGGGGTGAAAAAATAACAGTAAAAAGAAATTAAAAATATAAAAGAAAAAGGTTATATTAATCTACACCACAAAGAGGCCGGGAAAACCAGCTTTTTAAAGTGAGACAGATTGTATGAGTATGGAAACACAGAAGAAGGCAGAGCATTCCACAGTTTGGCTGTGTGAGGAAAGGAGGTGGACAGATGAAATTCAACGTGGACAAATGTAAAGTACTTAGTATGGGAGATGTAAACAGGGAAACCAGATACCAGATGAACAACGATGCCATAGAGAAATCCGACTGCGAGAGAGATTTAGGAGTAATGTTAAGTAGGAACCTTAAGCCAAGTAAACAATGTGTTTCTGCTCGTAACAAGGCTAATAAAGTACTTGGGTTCATACAAAGGAGTGTTAATTACAAGACTAGCGAGGTCATCCTAAAACTGTATCTTGCATTTGTGAGACCACACCTGGATTATGCAGTTCAGTTCTGGTCACTGTATTACAGAATGGATATAGAATCCTTGGAAAGAATTCAGAGGAAAATGACAAGACTAGTCCCGGGCATTAGGAACCTTGAGTATAGAGACAGGTTAAAGCATCTTAATTTGCACTCCCTTGAGAGACGTAGAGCGAGGGGCGACCTGATGGAGGTGCATAAATGGAAGTCAGGGCTAAACAAAGGGGACATTACAAAGGTACTCAAACTATCCAACCATGAGCGAACTCGCAACAATGGTTTTAAATTAGACAAATTTAGATTTAGGCGCGAAATAGGTAAACACTGGTTTGGAAACAGAGTAATGGATGAATGGAACAAGTTACCAAATATCATCATTAACTTGAATACGCTGAATAGCTTCAAACATAGATTGGATGCTTATATGAGCAATAGGGCTTGGGTGTAAACGGGACTGCCCAGTATGGGCCAATAGGCCCGCTGCAGTTTCCACCATTCTTATGTTCTTATTACGGGTTATTATAGTGTGACCGACATCCACAGAGAAACGGTGGGCACCGCGGGCAAGACGTGTGTTACGAGCCCACGGCCTTGCCAGCGGTACACAGGATGCCAAATGCACCGAACATTACCCGTTAAAGTAAATGTAAAAAAGAGAGAGTGAAGCAACATTGTGGCGAAGAGAAAGGGAAGAAAGATTATCAGCTAAAGAAGGAGAGTTAATAAGACGAAATATCTTTGATAAGCTTCTTTGGTTAAGTGTGGTTAGGTTAGGTTTCTTTGGTTAGATACGGTTAGTTAGGTTGGGAAGGTTCATACAATCTCTCTTCCATTAACTCATTCAGTGTCATCAAGTCAATACAATCACCAGAAATTAAGATTCAATTACGTTATTTTTGGTGCCGTCTCCTCCACCTTTACCAATCATTAACACTGTCCAATAAAATGTTCTTTACCCGAAATGAAAAGTAGAATAGCATTTAAAACACACATACCCAGCTAAGAAATAAGACTGATCCCAAAACACCAAACATGGGTCTAAAAAGTACAATTCAATGTCTTAAAATTATCGTTAAATATTCCGGTTGGGGTCGGGTTAGGTTAGGTGAGGCTGCAAGAGTGGATGGTTAGGTTAGGTGAGGCTGCAAGAGTGGATAGTTAGGTTAGGTGAGGCTGCAAGAGTGGATAGTTAGGTTTGGTGAGGCTGCAAGAGTGGATGGTTAGGTTAGGTGAGGCTGCAAGAGTGGATAGTTAGGTTAGGTGAGGCTGCAAGAGTGGATAGTTAGGTTAGGTGAGGCTGCAAGAGTGGATAGTTAGGTTAGGTGAGGCTGCAAGAGTGGATGGTTAGGTTAGGTGAGGCTGCAAGAGTGGATGGTTAGGTGAGGCTGCAAGAGTGGATGGTTAGGTGAGGCTGCAAGAGTGGATAGTTAGGTTAGGTGAGGTGTTTAAGTGAGGCTAGGTGGTTAGATTAGGATAGAAATTATTTAGTTATATTCGTGGACAATTTTTCCCCAGTTCTCATAGCTCACTTTTTTCCCACAAATAAAACATAAATTTTAAAACAGAGTCTGTACTGAATATCTGTTCCTTTAAATAATAAAAAAATAATCAGACACAACGATAACCCACCACATTAACCACTGTGGTATAGAGAAGCCAAAATGTAATTATTTCCCCCCGGTAATTATATAAAACCCATAATAGTTATATAATTATCACTAAATATAATTAATTTGAGTTTATTTATTAGTTATATACCTCGTGTGGTGAGCTTCCTGTGGTGACGTACCCACGCTATTACACCACACATCACCACACATCACCACTATAACTACCAATATAACCACTAAAACTATATAATACAACGGGTTAAATGATATAGGAGGTTACACAAGAGGCCAAATAGAGTTAAGAGGCCATTGATGTTAAGAGGTCATTACCTTTACACCACGCGGGTCGTCACCACCTCTACTGATACTACTACTATAACAACTAACTACCTAACAACTAAACTACCTAACTACATAATATAAATAACCCCCCCCCCCTAAAAGAAATCACTTACTTCTCTAGTCTTATCTTCTTAAGCGCCACAATTCTCTTGGTGATCCGGTCCTGGGCCTTATACACAACGCCATAAGTCCCTTCACCAATTTTCTCGATCTTTTCATAATTCTGCAGAGACATTAATCGTTGTTGGTAGTTTAATGGGTAGTTAGATATTGGTATAAGAGGTTTGTTTTTTATTGGGGGGGAGGGGGGTTTTAAGTTGGTTGTGGTTAATGGGGTGGGAGATGTGTGGCCGTGGGTGGTGATGGCGGCGGCAGGTTTCCCGCGCTACAGCTCAACTGACCGAGGCGTTTGGTCTACAGGAAGTGATGCTACGATCGAAAAATAATTCAATCAATACTTTAAAAAAAAAAATTATATTATTATTATTTATTATTATTTATATGTAGTTTATTTTTTTTTTTAGGGTTTTTTTTAGTAGTTTTGTTTGTTAGTTTTTATATTGGTTTGATGTTTAGTTTTTCGAGGTTATAATTGGATGGTGTTTTGGTTTTCTGTGTTTAATTTTTTATGGGTGACTTTGTTATTATTATTCCAGGTATATAAATATTTGTTTATTGGTTTATTTTATAAATATTTCATTACTTGTACAATAAAATACAATATGGCTAAGAATAACAGTCATATACAAATACTTACAATAAATTACATATAATATAACTCTTGGGATTACACAATAAGACGAATTATTAATATCCACTTTGGCCCTCGAAAATTTATATTGACAAAGTTACTCATAGAAACTTACCATATCACAAACTATTATTAAGAGTTAGCAAGAAAGATATTTATTTAATCTCACAAATACCTTCAAAAAGTAGTAGTACTAAATGAATACTAAATAATTGCTTCGTCAGTAAACAATTATCTCCTTACACATCAATATTTAGAACATTTATTTATCCATACATATTTATAAAAACGATTTACTAAACTTAAGGAATATTTCTATGTCAGTGGACGAGGGTATTAATAACAGTGTGGGGTTTGGGATTGTTTGGTTCACTCAGGATGGAATGGAGAAGGGAAACTCACAATGTGCTCTCTGTATACATGTTGTATTGAATGTACAATGCAGCTTGGTGCTGGGAAGGCAGCGTAGGGGTATCGAGATATTAAAGTTGTCAAGCACTCAGGATGGAAGGAAACTCTAATGTGGTTTTCTTGTATAATATATAAGTTATATGATAGACAGTCTGGTGCTGGAGGTGCTGTGTGGTGAGGGGCTGCTTGGTAGAGACGTGCGGTGAGTAGCTTGTCGAAGGAGGTATGTGTGCAGGAGCTCCGTTAGAGAAGATGTTGCCTGTTGCTGGCCTCCTGGTTGAATGAAATGTTAACAGTGTGGAGCTTGCTGGAGGAGATGTTGCTTGTTCAAGAAGATTGGTCAGAATGAGAGTTGGTTGGTGAGGAAGCTCAGAGAAGGACATGCTCGCTGGCGGGAGCGAGGACCGCCAGGCAGGCGGAGGAGAGGCGAGGGTCGCCAGGCAGCGGCAGAGGAGGAGGTGTTGCTTGTTCAAGAAGATTGGTCAGACTGCATCTCAATGGAGAGACAGAGCTTATATACACCCAGCAGCGGCTATGAGTCATGGTGGAAAAACCCGAGAAGTAGCCGGTGACTAGTTCCGTTGCTAAGATACGGCGGGCAATGGAATGCGGATACGCTTGGTTGCTAGGGAAGACGGTAACAGGTGGTGGCGTGGCTACGCAGTTAGGTAGTTGTAGGGGAGAAGTCCACTACAGCAGCATGGTTACAAGCGTGATGTAGAGAGAGCTGGTTGGTGAGGACGCTCAGAGACGGACAGCTTGTGGGTCGCCATGCTCGCCGGCGGGAGAGAGGACCGCCAGGCAGACAGAGGAGCGAGGCCCGCCGGGCAGCGGCAGAGGAGGTGGTGTTGCTGGCTGTGGCTGTATGTAGAGAGTCAGCGAGAGAGCGAGAGGCAGATCACCGCGAGGTCAGGTCTTAAATAGCGGGGGTAGGCGTGGCTTAGTAGTTGACCCCCGCTCCGTGGTGTATGGCGGCGCTGGTTGACCTAGGTCACGAGGCATACACTGGGGAATAGGTGGGGTCGGCTAGGTAGCGACAAACAGCGTTTGTAGGGGAGAATTCCACTACAACAGCGTTACTACCCCTTAACAAACCACTAAGGACTATTTCTGTGTAGGTTATAATGTTATTAACAGTTTCTATAATGTCTAATATAAAAAAAACCAGTTAATTATAAGCGAGGGATAATCATAACATTTGAGACATCTAGATATTTTTATTACCAGTCTTTGTTATAGTGAGGTGTACGTGACGTCATAGAGGGATGCACGTGACGTCATAGCGAGGTGTGCTTGACGTCATAGAGGGATGCACGTGACGTCATAGCGAGTTGTACGTGACGTCATAGAGGGATGCACGTGACGTCATAGCGAGTTGTACGTGACGTCATAGAGGGATGCACGTGACGTCATAGCGAGGTGTGCTTGACGTCATAGAGGGATGCACGTGACGTCATAGCGAGTTGTACGTGACGTCATAGAGGGATGCACGTGACGTCATAGCGAGTTGTACGTGACGTCATAGAGGGATGCACGTGACGTCATAGCGAGTTGTACGTGACGTCATAGACGGATGCACGTGACGTCATAGCATGATGTATGTGATCTCGTCATAGTGGGCTGGTAGACTGTTCCATAGGCCTACCACCACCACTTGAGCTGGTAGACTGTTCCATAGGCCTACCACCACCACTTGAACTGGTAGACTGTTCCATAGGTCTACCACCACCACTTGAACTGGTAGACTGTTCCATAGGTCTACCACCACCACTTGAGCTGGTAGACTGTTCCATAGGTCTACCACCACCACTTGAACTGGTAGACTGTTCCATAGGCCTACCACCACCACTTGAACTGGTAGACTGTTCCATAGGTCTACCACCACCACTTGAACTGGTAGACTGTTCCATAGGTCTACCACCACCACTTGAGCTGGTAGACTGTTCCATAGGCCTACCACCACCACTTGAACTGGTAGACTGTTCCATACGTCTACCACCACCACTTGAACTGGTAGACTGTTCCATAGGCCTACCACCACCACTTGAACTGGTAGACTGTTCCATAGGTCTACCACCACCACTTGAGCTGGTAGACTGTTCCATAGGCCTACCACCACCACTTGAACTGGTAGACTGTTCCATAGGTCTACCACCACCACTTGAACTGGTAGACTGTTCCATAGGTCTACCACCACCACTTGAACTGGTAGACTGTTCCATAGGTCTACCACTGTTCCATAGGTCTACCACCACCACTTAAACTGGTAGACTGTTCCATTGGTCACCACCATCACTTGAACTGGTAGACTGTTCCATAGGTCACCACCATCACTTGAACTGGCAGACTGTTCCATAGGTCTACCACCACCACTTGAACTGGTAGACTGTTCCATAGGTCTACCACCACCACTTGAACTGGTAGACTGCTCCATAGGTCTACCACCACCACTTGAGCTGGTAGACTGTTCCATAGGTCTACCACCACCACTTGAAATGGTAGACTGTGCCATAGGTCTACCACTGTTCCATAGGTCTACCACCACCACCACTTGAACTGGTAGACTGTTCCATAGGTCTACCACCACCACTTGAACTGGTAGACTGTTCCATAGGTCTACCACCACCACGACTTGAACTGGTAGACTGTTCCATAGGTCTACCACCACCACTTGAACTGGCAGACTGTTCCATAGGTCTACCACCACCACCACTTGAACTGGTAGACTGTTCCGTAGGTCTACCACCACCTCTTGATCTGGTAGACTGTTCCATAGGTCTACCGCCACCACTTAAGCTGGTAGACTGTTCCATAGGTCTACCACCACCACTTGAACTGGTAGACTGTGCCATAGGTCTACCACCACCACTTGAACTGGTACACTGTTCCATAGGTCTACCACCACCACTTGAACTGGTAGACTGTGCCATAGGTCTACCACCACCACTTGAACTGGTAGACTGTGCCATAGGTCTACCACCACCACTTGAGCTGGTAGACTGTGCCATAGGTCTACCACCACCACTTGAGCTGGTAGACTGTTCCATAGATAGCGATAATAATAATAATAATAATAATAATAATAATAATAATAATAACAATAACAACAACAACAATAATAATAATAATAATAATAATAATAATAATAATAATAATAATAATAATATTAATAATAATAATAATAATAATAACAATAATGATAATAATACAAGCATTAATATAACTCACTAACTTTATTTCTTATTTATTGATCACAAAGCAGTATAATAATAATAATAATAATAACTTTATTCCTTATACAGATTTAAGACAATTTTGATGCAGTATTAATAATAATATTCCACAGCATAATACTTTATTAATAGCGTACTGTAAAAAATAATAATACTAATAATAATAATAATAATAATAATATAAACGGTCTGCATGAATTTTGATGTGTTCAAAGTAATATGTGTTCCCTAACCTGTCATAATGTTGATTTCAGGTATGACTTCAATTTTCGTCTACCACAGAAGGGTTATTGACAAATGGAATCCTTGAGACAAAGGCCATTGTTCAGTGTCGCATCAGCAGCTAAAGTGTTACATCTACTTGTTTTGCTCTACCAAGATACTATTACTATTTGAACAATCCAAACGTATGAAGCTACTTATGTGGGTGCTTTGTTGTGCATAAGCAACGACAAGAAATAACCGCTTTCGTGAAAAATACATATTTTGCCTACTTTGGAGTAACAATAGGTGATTTAGATAAACCATGGGAGCCACATGTCGCACTTGTGTTGAAGGTTTAAGACTATGGAAATATGGTAAGAAAAACGTTATGCCATTTGGAGTCCCTATGGTATGACGGGAGCCTAAGAATCCTGATGTTGACTGTTATTTTTGCCCTGTGAAGATAGAGGGAAATAATGCCAAAAATAAACAAGGAATCATTTATCCCAACATTCCATCTGACGTGAGAACAGTGCCACATGGTCCTGAGGTTCCGGTCACCATTCTGTCAGATGTGTTGCAGTCCGTGTCATCAGGATCTGACCGGGATTCATCGTCAGGTAACAGAAGTGATGTTTATCAACCTGAAGATATTAGTGATGTACCGGAGGTGTTTACCCACAGTGAACTTATCGATCTGGTTAGGGATTCGAATTTACCAAGGGAGTCTAGTGAACTTTTAGGATCTAGGTTGAAATCAAAGAAGTTATTGACCAAAGGGACATATTTTTCATGGTATAGGCAACGTGAACAAGAACTAGTTTTTTTTTTTCAGAGGAAGGCTCCTTGGTTTATTGTAGTAATGTGTCTGCTTTAATTTACTATTTTGGCATGTCCTATACAGCCACTGAATGGAGGTTGTTCATTGATTCTTCAAAAACAAGTTTCAAAGGAGTTTTACTTCATAATGGAAATGTATTTTCATCAATTCCTGTGGCTCACTCTGTTCATCTTAAGGAAACCTATGAACATTTGCAGATGCTTCGCGAGAAAGTTCATTATAAAGATCATGGTTAGTTGGTTTGTGGAGATTTCAAAGTCAATGCTTTGTTGCTTGGTCAACAGAGTGGATACACGAAAATGCCATGTTCTTTGTGTGAGTGGGACAGCAGAGCAAGACGTGAACATTGGGACAAAAAACACTGGCCACCTCGACAGGCTCTTGTGCCAGGTTCAAAAAATATTCGACATGAACCATTGATTAACCCTAAGAAAGTGCTGTTGCCTCCTCTGCATATTAAATTAGGGTTAATGAAACAATTTGTAAAAGCCCTAGATAAGGAAAGTGATTGTTTCAGGCACATATGCAGGGAATTTCCATCAGTCACATATGAAAAAAATCAAAGCTGTCATTTTCGTGGGCCCTCAAATACGAAAGTTAATGTTGGATCACCAATTTGAAGAGTCGATGAACCAGTGTGAGAAAGAAGCATGGAATAGTTTCAAGAATGTTGTGTATAGTTTTTTAGGTAATATAAAAGATCTAAACTATCAACACATTGTTGAAGGTATGTTGAATAACTTTAAAAACATAGTTCGCAATATGAGCATAAAGTGCAGTTCTTACATTCCCATCTTGAGTATTTTCCTGAAAATTTATGTAATTTAAGTGAAGAGCAAGGTGAAAGATTTCACCAGGACATTAAGGAAATGGAAAAGAGGTATCAAAGAAGGTGGAATGTGAACATGATGGCAGACTACTGCTGGATGCTGAAGAGAGATTGTGCCAGTGAAAAGATTGACAGAAAATCGAAAAAAGGAAAGTTTCACCCACCCTAGAAGCCTAATATTGTGTTCATTCATTTCTATATTTGCAGACACATAGCCTTAATGGCAATAATCTTTAGGTTTAGTTAACGTTGAAGCCTACTGAATTGTCTTATTTGTATTATCATGTCATATTTGTACGTTGTATTGGTAATAAAGTGTGACGTGATAGGGCAAAACAAAGTATATTTTTTAAATCCTTGAGAAAAACAAATCAGAGTAACGTCACAGTTTTAAGACATCATTCAACTTTTCTTAAAATACAGACCGGTGTTTATAATCCTTACTCAGGAGAAAAACAAAAGAGAATCGCCTCAGATCATTACTTCAACAGTGGAGCACAAGGCGACACACAGCTTCTACGTTCCCCTGTGCCCATGAAGAGCTCCCAGCAGGATGAGTCTGGCAGCTTGAGCAGTGTGGTCAGCGTCCTTAGAGTCACCAAGCTGGGGATTCACCTCAACCAGGTCAATGGCAGTAAGATGGCCAGTCTCCCTCACTGCCTCTGTGATTCGTAGCCCTTCTCGTAGGTTGAGTCCCCCTCGTACTGTGAGTGATGGTAGTTATTGTAGGGATTGTAGAGAGAGGGTGGGTAGTTATTGTAGATAGGGGGAGGGAGGGAGGGAGGGATAGTATTGTAACTATTGTAAACAGAGAGAGAGGGGGGGGGGGAGTAAAGTATCAACAATACCCCCCCCTCCCCCTCTCGTCCCATCAAAACAACAGCAAACATTTATCTCTTACCTGGCGTCCCTGTACTCGGAGCCTCGTAGGGGTCCAGGGAGTCGATATCAAAGGAGAGGTGAAGGGGCCTGGTAGCTGAGGGCTTGAGGTGCTCCAGACAGCGTTTGATGACTGTACAAAGACCTAACTTATCCACGTCACTCATTCCGAAGGCTAGGATGTCCAGCTTGTCCAGGAACTGTCTGTAGAAGGCGCAAGAGGAAGAGGAGGAGGAGGGGTTAGTAGAATAAATGGAAAGAAGGAGGAGGTGCCGAGGAGGAAAAGGAAGACAAGAAGAAGAAGAGGATCCCAAGTTACTTTAATTGTGAAACTTGTATGCAATTCCCGAAACGTTGACTTAAAATGTTGCAATTATGGCGCGCAATTTAACATTCCAAAGATCAACGTTGCAACTCTAGCTCCTGTAGATTAACATTGCAACATTAGCTAAGGGTTACAAGTCAACTATTGTTGCAACAGTGAGTCAATGTTACAACAATGCTTAGTGCATGTAAGAACATTAACAGACTTACTGTTCGGCATTGTCAACGTCACGAAGTCCAATGTAGGCGATATGTTTAGCTGACATACTGTTGGTAGAGAGAAGAAGTGGTCGAAATATATCAGAAAAATGACAAATACTCGAATGTGGAGAGCCTGGGGTAGGTCAAGAATGTGGTGGGGACGAGAGCCTGGGGTAGGTCAAGAATGTGGTGGGGACGAGAGCCTGGGGTAGGTCAAGAATGTGGTGGGGACGAGAGCCTGAGGTAGGTCAAGAATGTGGTGGGGACGAGAGCCTGGGGTAGGTCAAGAATGTGGTGGGGACGAGAGCCTGGGGTAGGTCAAGAATGTGGTGGGGACGAGAGCCTGGGGTAGGTCAAGAATGTGGACTGTGGGGAGTCAGGAGTAGGTCAAGAATGTGGAGACAGTTTATTATTGTTATTATTACTATTATTGTTAAACCAAAATTTACACTTACTTAATACACTACTAAAGAATAATTACCAGAAAGTAAATAAAAATATTATTTAAATGGTAAATTACTCACCAAGGTTTAGGCCAGTCGTCAGGTAGGCGGTTGACTTGGCTGGCCAGTTCCGTCAGTAAGTAAGACACAGGCATCCCGTGCATGTTACCTGAAGTGGATGTTGATCCGGTGTTAATGTCTGCATGAGCGTCTACCCATAACACCACCACCTGGAAGAAATCATTTAATTTTGTTACTTACAGTAGCTAGTTTGTTGTGCATCTTATACTCCTCCTGTGAGCGGTAGAGCAAAAGGATTACAGAGTAGAGTTCATAAAGGGTCGTAATAATTAACCCCCGTTGTCAGGATATTATGGCACTGAATGTTACACAGTATTTCAAATATATTCTTTGTTTAGTTCTATAAATAAAGGGTAACTTGTTCACAACTGCGTGAGTACAGGCGCGTGAGGCAGTATGTCTGGCCTCACACTTTGTTATTCACATTTGCGTGAGAAGTGTTCAAGTACATTATGTGTTTGGTTCTGTACATGAGAACTGACATAGTTACTAAGTGCAAAAAAGTGGATACAATCTTAATATGTCGGCCATCTTGTCATTAGAGATGAAGTGTTGTGCCATTTCACCCACAGTGTGCTTGGACCTGTCCCTAACTAGGACAGACTGATGCCTTTCGTCCCATATCACTAACCAGCTGCCTGTGTAGACCTTTGAGAGGATGGTCCTCGGCAGACTCTTATATAGAGAACACATGTCTCCTAACATAAATGGCTTCACTCAGGGTAAAGGAGTACGTAACCACATTCCTAACTGTGCAGGGGATGAAAGGCACAGATACACCACATTTCTTGACCTAAAAGCTGTATTTGATATTGCTAATAGACAACTGATATTGTACGAACTAGCCAAAATGGATATAGCAGGTAGGCTGTTACACTGGATAAGTGGTTACCTCACTAACAGAAGGGCTGCTGCACTGTTTCAGGGTTACAAAAGTGAAGTTAAAGATATACAACTGGGCACCCCTCAAGGTGGAGTACTGAGTCCCACTTTGTTCAGTGTTCTTATGAACCAATTATTAAATTCAATACCAGACAGCCCCAGCAATATTACTGTTAGCTGTGCTGATGATATTCTTATACTGTACATACAAAAACTCACCGTGAGATGAAAACCAAGAATAATGTGTTGTCTAATGGAAGACCCTGCTGCCATATGTGACCAAGTCCCAAGTTGATGGTCGAAATTGTTCTCTGACAACACAGCACAACACAACACAATGCAACACAGTACAACACAACACAACACACCACAACACAGTACAACACAACACACCACAACACAACACAGTACAACACAACACAATACAAAACAACACAAAACAATACAACACAAAACAATACAACACAACACAATACAACACACCACAACACAACACAAAACAATACAACACAACACAACACACCACAACACAGCACAACACAACACACCACAACACAATACAACACAACACAAAACAATACAACACAACACAACACACCACAACACAGTACAACATAACACAATGCAACACAGCACAACACAACACACCACAACACACCACAACACAATACAACACAATACAACACACTACAACACAACACAATGCAACACAGTACAACACAACACAACACAACACACCACAACACAATACAACACAGTACAACACAACACAAAACAATACAACACAATACAACACAACACAACACAATGCAACACAACACACCACAACACAACACAACACACCACAACACAATACAACACAACACAACACACCACAACACAACACAATACAACACAACACACCACACCACAACACACCACAACACACCACAACACAATACAACACAGCACAACACAGCACAACACAACACAACACAGCACAACACAGCACAACACGGCACAACACAACACACCACAACACAATACAACACAATACAACACAGTACAACACGGCACAACACAGTACAACACAACACAGTAAAACACAACACGGCACAACACAGTACAACACAACACAGCACAACACAACATATATTGTTTCTCACTATTGATCTTTTGATGGTCCTTTTATTATTATTATTTATTTTTTTAATTATTATTATTATTAATATTTAATTATAATTGTTTTTTATTATTATCATCATTGTCATTATTATTATTTTATTACATTTTCGTCCTCCAGGCCTTGGTGTGGGTCATTAAAAAATAACCTGTGCTCTGGTGCCCATGAAAAAAACCATGAAGCACGTATACATACACACAGCCTGTGAGAACCTGTTTTATTAGCTCAACACACAAGCTGCTAACACCAAACACGGCCCCGCCAAGGTCAAGATAGGTAACAACATTATTGACTATGTTCCTTCTTTTAAATATCTTGGTGTCTCCGTCCCTTACCTGCCATACAACAGCTAACTCACCATGTACTTTAACTTTTATCCTCTTCACCACTGATCAGCTCGCTAGCCGCTTGGGTGATCGGTCACGTCTCTGTTACACACTGTTGGTAAGTACTGGGCATGTACTGGCTCTCTGTTACACACTGTTGGCAAGTAATGGCTCTCTGTTACACACTGTTGGTAAGTACTGTGCATGTACTGACTCTCTGTTACACACTTTTGGCATGTACTGGCTCTCTGCTACACACTGTTGACAAGTACTGGGAATGTACTGGCTCCTGAATGTACCTGAACCTGTTCCAGTGTTGGTCAAGTCTGGTCTTGAAACAGCTCACACTCGGGGCCGTCACAACACTCTCTGGCAGGTTGTTCCAACAGTTCACAATTTTCACTCCGAAAAAGTTTGCCCTCACAGTTTTCTGGACTTGTGGCTTCTTCAACCTTGAGCCGTGACCCCTTGTGGGGCGAGCGTCCGCCAGCTCCAGGTATGGACACTCGACTGAGTAGTGCCCTTTGAGATGTTTATACACTTCAACTAGGTCCCCCCTTGCCCGTCTATAGTATAAGCTAAGCAGTTGTAGGCACTCTAATCTCTCAGGGTAACTGAGGTGCCGTAGTTCAGGCACCAGTCTGGTGTCCCTCCTTTGAACATTTTCAATCAACTGACAGTCCCTAGCATATCTCGGGGACCAGACTGGGTGACAGTACTCCAGACGGGAAAGCACTTCACTCTTGAAGTGGTGTAACCTCTTACAAGTGTAGCGGGGTACAGCCCACATTATGGTGCTAATACAGTATTATAATTCTTAAAACAATGTACCTAGGCTATATAATGATCTCTGATAGATTACCACGCACCTGTAAGAACCGTTACAGTTCTGTGTCCATCACTACGATTTAAATGACAATAATAAAAGGTTTCTCTGTACATAGACACATACTGTACCTGGTGGTCGGTATTAGCTTGAGCAACACCATTAATAGTCCCAATAGCCGTAGAGTGATCCCCTCCAAGAGTGACACACACCCTCCCATCCTTCACTACCTTGGTGACGGCGGAGGCGAGGCATTGGCTATACTCCAGCACCTTCTTGTGGCAGTGCTCACCGCTGGGGCCTTTTTCCTCACACTCGTTCTTGTCCTGCTGCAGCTCGACGTTGCCATAATCCTTCACCTGAAGTCCTGTAGGAGGAGATGAAGGTTAGGTTAGGTTATCCTTGTATCCTACTAACGATTTTGCGTGTTTGTATAGTAAAAAGTAATTACTATTGACCTCAGAATATATCCTAGTACACATGGCTTCAAAATGCCCATAATTTTGGTCAGACCCCCTTTTAATATTCCTGGATCCGCCCCTGTACTGTTTAAGTATATACACCTGTACTACTGTTTACATATATACATTGTTTATATACCTGCATTATGTTTATTCTATACATGTATTGTCTAGCTACAAACTGAATCACTGTAACCTAATATAATGATCTACCTGTCTGTCTGTCTGAGTTATTCTAAGATTTACGCGACCTTGAAACACCTCACGTTCATGCGGCTGGCAGCACGGGCCGTGACAGTCGTGGAAAATACATTTTACCCGATAACACAGATAAAATTGCAATATCACTTTAATTTACCCAGATTCTTTAGTTCCTTGATGAAGCCTGTATTCTTGATGGCCTGTGGTCCATTCTCTACACCAGTATGTCTCTTAACCTGAAAAAAATCGAAGGAAATTAGCAATATTTGTCTTCGTGGGGGAACAGCTGGAATGGAATGTTGGAATAATCAAATCATTTCTTAATTAATTTTTTCTTAGTGAATTTATACTTTTTTTTAATAACTATTATCTATTACGTGTTTTCATATTTGTATACTGTACAATACTCCAAGCTGGGATATATAAGGTAAATTGACGGAGCTTAGTAACATATCAGCAAAACATAAGATGACCTTCAGTTAGTTCAGTAGACAAGTTTCAGTTCTGGCCAAGTCGTGTTGGAAAAGTCTGGGGTCTTAGTTTATGGTTAGGGAAGGTGTTGTAGTGGAATTCTCCCCTACAAACGCTGTTTGTCGCTACCTAGCCGACCCCACCTATTCCCCAGTGTATGCCTCGTGACCTAGGTCAACCAGCGCCGCCATACACCACGGAGCGGGGGTCAACTACTAAGCCACGCCTACCCCCGCTATTTAAGACCTGACCTCGCGGTGATCTGCCTCCCGCTCTCTCTACATACAGCCACAGCCAGCAACACCACCTCCTCTGCCGCCTGCCCGGCGGGCCTCGCTCCTCCTCCTGCCTGCCGGGCCTCTCTCCCGCTGGCGAGCATGGCGACCCACAAGCTGTCCTCCTGTGAGCATCCTCATCAACCAGCTCTCTCTACATCACGCTTGTAACCACGCTGCCTTCCCAGCACCAAGCTGCATTGTACATTCAATACAACACGTATATAGAGAGCACATTGTGAGTTTCCTTTCTCCATTCCATCCTGAGTGTGAACACCAAACAAACTCATACCCCACAAATGGTGACTCCCGGAGATTCGCACTCACACAGGATGGAGGAGAAACTGATCACGCTCCCAGTCTTCAAGCAACATGGAAGACTGGCTTATCCACCCAGAAGCAGCTCTCATCGGCTCTACAACTACAGTTTCTACACCGCAGGTCAGACACCCTAGAGCAGCTCTGCTACTCTAAGCAGACACCAGCTCCTCTTCCTGCCCCAAGCACCACGTCCTACCGACCCCAGCACACCCGTCCTGCCTCAGACGCCGACCCCGGCCCAGCAGTTACCCCCGCCGCCCTGACGCGGCCTCTGTTCCTGAGTGCGGACCCACACACCCTTCTTTTCTCCCTCAGGTACTCCCTGCTAATGTCCTGCACCCTGCTGCTGTCGTGGACCCAGCTGCTGACACAGCCCTTGCTACTGACCCAGGCCCACACACACCCCAGCAGGCGCATCTGGCGACTCTGTACCTGCCGTGAGGGAAGCACAACATTCATCGCCTCCACACACACTTATTCTCCCTCTCTACTCCCACAGATATTGTGTATCTAGACAGTTGTCGCCAGCGACCGGCTCATCCACGCCATCGCCGTTGTCTCACATGAGGCACGCACCGCCCGTTCTGCCTCACATGTGCTATGCAACTCTGCAGACAACAAGTCTCCTACACAGCCTGGAGGGAAGGGGGAGTACTGTAGTGGAATTCTCCCCTACAAACGCTGTTTGTCGCTACCTAGCCGACCCCACCTATTCCCCAGTGTATGCCTCGTGACCTAGGTCAACCAGCGCCGCCATACACCACGGAGCGGGGGTCAACTACTAAGCCACGCCTACCCCCGCTATTTAAGACCTGACCTCGCGGTGATCTGCCTCCCGCTCTCTCTACATACAGCCACAGCCAGCAACACCACCTCCTCTGCCGCCTGCCCGGCGGGCCTCGCTCCTCCTCCTGCCTGCCGGGCCTCTCTCCCGCTGGCGAGCATGGCGACCCACAAGCTGTCCTCCTGTGAGCATCCTCACCAACCAGCTCTCTCTACATCACGCTTGTAACCACGCTGCCTTCCCAGCACCAAGCTGCATTGTACATTCAATACAACACGTATATAGAGAGCACATTGTGAGTTTCCCTTCTCCATTCCATCCTGAGTGTGAACACCAAACAACCCAAACCCCACAGTGTGTGTGTGTGTGTGTCTGGATTCTAGTTCATGGTTAAGGAGGGTACGGTGCAGGTATTGCATCTGGTCTTAGTTCATGGTTAGGGAAGGGACAGTCGATGCATTGGTATAAAGCCAGTGATATGGTTAGGTTAAGTTAAATAATCTCCCTGGGACTAATAACACATCAATTAACCTAACCTAACTTTCCATGATTAATCTAAGTTATGGTGTTGCGTTGAAGGCATTTTGAAACCTGACACACACACACACACACACACACGTGATAATCCTTCTAAATAAAATACCCGAATAAATAAATATTATAATTATATAATTTTTACCTACAGTACATGACCTTCAAGTAATGTCAGTGCCAACCTTACGTAACGCTTTGATTCGGGAAATTCCAATTCAAATTCAAAAACAAAAAACGGAAACGACTTAACTAAAAATAACTTGTCCACTTGAGTAATCTGGGGAGCGTGTTTCCTGTGGGGTAAACAACCTTACTTAAGCGGTAGAAATGTGATCTAATAATAAAAATAATAAATAAATAATAATAAATACTACTATAACTACTACTGCTACAACAACGTGGCCTCGAGCCTCCCCCAATAGCCACACCTTCGCCGTCATTTTATTACCTTAGAATTAACTATCCTAATACATAAGTAGCTACCTTGGCTGCGTTGAGTTAGTTGAGCCGCAGATCTATGTGGCATTCAGTGACTGTTGCCTCAAAGTCGATATCTGCAACTGCTGTCGGTTTTGGGGCCGATGCTCTCGTTCCCCTGAGGTAAAGCAATGCAGACCTAAGGAGAGAAGGACAGTCGACATCTCATCCAGGCTGTAACATAACTTCTGGGCTGCTGCTGCTTCTGTTCAGATAACACCTCCACGAATCTGGCGTAGAAACATCTTGCACTCGGTCCCATCCCACCAGAGGTTATGAACACCAGTGGAGTGAAGCTGCCTTGATCAACGTTCTGGATTCTCTCCCTGTATGCCCTTATCTTGTCGTTCTCGTTCCTCCTGTGTGCAGCATGTCCCCGCGTCCAGAATCCTCGAGCGCTGACGTTGGATGTATTTGAAGTCCTGTGACGGAGGCTCTCACCGTCCAATGGAAGGAGGGGCGGCTCGACTATGACGTCGTGGCAGATTTCCCTCAGTAGATTTGCTGTTAGATCCCTTACTTCGTCCAGTATATACTGTTAATGAATATGATGTATTTCTTTGTGTAAGAACCTCTGTTCTGCGTGGCAGTGAGAAGTGATACCACCCTCAGTGTCAAGACCTGACTGAATTACACAGAATAGGCAAACTGTACTCCAAGCTTTGTCAATAAAATTGTTAACTAAATTACTTCGTCATGCTTCATACATACGAAGCCCCCTTTCTTGCACACCATGGCGTAGTCGATGCCATAAAGATAAGCCACACACGCCTTGGGAGGGCAAACCTTCTGCTGGCCTACCGTACATTAGAGCAATGGCATCTGTGAATTATTGTTTATTAAGGATGAAGCCTTTTGCCCTTATCGGTAACCAGTTCGAGGCGCCCACCTCCTGCGCTATAGTTACTTTCTTTTTCAAGTTCTCTGACACTTTCAGCAACAGTTGTTGCACTTCATCACTTTGGGTGTGCTGCCGCTCTGTCGTAATGGACCGTCGAATGTTGTTTATTTCGTTGGTATCCACCTGACTTGATGCATTCGGAGCCATTATGTGCTACTACTATTACTACAACTACTGCTATTACTACCACTACTACAACAACAACTACTAATAATAACGAAACAGACAATAAACATGAACCATAAGGTGAATTTGTTTACCTGTCCTTTATTGAATGGTGCACCAATAACGCCAATATGTAACTTGTTGGTAATGGCGGTGGGAGTCACAGCACACAGCCTAGAAGACCTGTAACACAACACACGCAACATGATGTTAAACTGTGAAGGGATACAGAAAATGTAATGAAACAAAACTTGACTGGCTAACCTTTACTGCACCGCCTCCAGCTCTTTTCAGTTACTAATAGAGAAAATAAATCTTTTTTTTATATAACTAGAAATAAATTAATTTGACTATTTACTTCTAATTGACATATAATAATTACCCATCATTAGAGAATAATTAATATACAGTAAATTATGGTTTAAATTAGATATAATGTTTATAAGATGTTATTCCTTGTGGTATCTGGTCTCGTTTTCTCTCGACCAATCGCCAGTCGCTGTTTTTGTGGGCTGGTCACTGCGTCAGCTGATTTCGTGCTCAGAATGCAAGAAAAGCAAAGTATAAATTTAGTTCACCACAACAGAACCTTACCTTCACTTATTTTAATTTACTGGATTATCTTAGTTTATCTTACCATTAATTAACGCTAACCTAACCAATAGCCTAGCAATGAATTTAACCTAATCTAACTCGTCGCCAGGAAAATTTAAGTGAAGCTGGAACGGGGGCACTAATCTTCAGGTGGGCATTTTACTTTATTGTATTAACTTAACGTACAATACCTGGATATAAACGCATATTGTCAATAAATTAATAGGAAAGTACAGGTGTGTCTTGCTCTGTTTTGTACACCTCGGTTTTGGTGAACACATCTAGGCCCTCACACACACTTATCCCGGGTGATGTACTGTAGTGTATTGTGTGTCAGTCAGATTATTTGTATCCGCTTCGCCACTAATCGGTCTGGTAGCCACTTGGGCGGTCGATTAAGTCTCTTACACACTGTTGGTAAGTACTGGGCATGTACTGGCTCTCCGTTACACTGTTGGTAAGTACTGGGCATGTACTGGCTCCGTTACACTGTTGGTAAGTACTGGGCATGTACTGGCTCTCTGTTACACTGTTGGCAAGTACTGGGCATGTACTGGCTCTGTTACACTGTTGGTAAGTACTGGGCATGTACTGACTCTGTTACACTGTTGGTAAGTACTGGGCATGTACTGGCTCCGTTACACTGTTGGCAAGTACTGGGCATGTACTGGCTCTCTGTTACACTGTTGGCAAGTACTGGGCATGTACTGGCTCCTGAATGTACCTGAACCTGCTCCAGTGTTGGTCAAGTCTGGTCTTGAAACAGCTCACACTCGGTGCCGTCACAACACTCTCTGGCAGGTTGTTCCAACAGTTTACAACCCTCACTCCGAAAAGTTGCCCTCACAGTTTTCTGGACTTGTGGCTTCTTCAATCTTGAGCTGTGACCCCTTGTGAGGCGAGCGTCCGCCAGCTCCAGGTCAGGACACTCGACTGAGTAGTGCCCCTTGAGATGTTTATACACCTCAACTAGGTCCCCCCTTGCCCGTCTGTAGTATAAGCTAGGCAGTTGCAGGCACTCTAATCTCTCAGGGTAGTTGAGGTGCCGAATTGCAGGCACCAGTCTGGTGGCCCTCCTTTGAACATTTTCAACCAACTGACAGTCCCTAGCATATCTCGGGGACCACGCGGTGTGACAGTACAGTACTTGAGACGGGGTGACAGTACAGTACTTGAGGCGGGGTGACAGTACAGTACAGGGCGGGGCAGCACCGTTGGGACACACTATTGGGGGTAATTTTAGTATCTCTGTTATAACCAATCAGCTGATACTGTACGACTTACCTGAGAAAATCCTGAAATCTCATGTTTGTTTAGTCGTTGGGGGCCTATTAGAGGGTCGTCCAGGTAGTTCTTCCAGGGATAGTTCTCTGAAATTAGGGACAAGTCAAATGACACCGTGTATACTGGGAGCGACCACACTAGTAATACTCTCAATCACATATTTTAGGTCGTCAGAGAGTCGTACGATCGTTAATTCTTCGTAAGTGAAGGTACAAACCCTATACCGCCATTTTGTCTCCTATTTGATACTGTGTGAAGGTCGAGTCTTAGGTCACCCTTTCGGCCATTGTGTCGTGAGGCAGTGATGACGTCATAAATATCCAGGTATTGTAGCTGGAAAATTATTTCACCTGATTACACCCCCAGCTTATTTCACCTGATTACACCCCAGCTTATTTCACCTGATTACACCCCAGCTTATTTCACCTGATAATTGGACACCCAAACATTACCTAGGGGTTAGGTTAACATCAGTAGAAATAAACTAGGATGTCTAATCCTCAGTTGTTTATAGATTAATTTTCTAGTCTAAAAGTAGCTCGGGTCTGGATTCCTAATGGTTCGCTATCTTATTCTACACTATGTAACCCGGAGCTAAATGTGTGTATGTGTGTGTGTGTGTGTGTGTGTGTGTGTAAGACGAAGAGTGCGGGGAGATATGATAGAAGTATTTAAGTGGGTGAAAGGAATCAATAAAGGGGATATAGATAAAGTTCTTATAATATCCGAGCAGGATAGGACTCGGAGCAACGGATTCAAGTTGGATAAGTTTAGGTTTAGGAGGGAGATAGGAAGGAACTGGTTCACAAATAGGGTGGTGGACGAGTGGAACAAGCTTAGCAACTTTGTAGTAAGTGCTGGAACGCTGGAAAGTTTCAAAAGGAGGCTGGATAGATTCATGGATGATAGAGTGGTAGTAACTCTCGACAGTAGCTGCCATGCACAGGCCAACCGGCCTCTTGCAGACTCCTTATTTTCTTATGTTCTTATATCAGTGTTGTAATGTAGACATAATAATGCCACCACAATCATTATATATTCTACTACTACTACCACCACTACACTCTACCACCACCACCAACCACTACATTATTATTCTATCACCATTACTACACAGTGAGTAATGGTTAGTTACTGCATATATATATATATATATATATATATATATATATATATATATATATATATATATATATATATATATATATATGCTGATAACCACAAGAAAAGAAGAAAACACGAAGTTCCCAAGCGCCTTCGTTTTCTTCTTTCCTTGTGGTTATCAGCATATACCTAGATCACGCGCACCTACAGTGATTTACTTGCATATATATATATATATATATATATATATATATATATATATATATATATATATATATATATATATATATATAAAACACTATGGCTGGTGGTTCTACAGAATATTAATCGAGAATTTCATTTAGCCAAACTCACAACCAAACGAATAATACAAATCTTCTTTTCACCAACTGTTTGACGCAATAGACTCGACTCCTCTCTCCACCGATGTCTTTCACTAACTGACTGATGTTTCAACTTCACTGCTACAGGTATTATTATTACAGCTTTTATATACATGATATCATATTATTCCTGGATGGTAAATAGATAAGTGTTGTGCGTGTCAAGCGTTGGTGATGTCAGGTAGATAATGTTAATGATAATATGTTGACCCAGTTTATTATGACACGATGAAATCTGGGTGGTGTGTGTGTAACATAAGAATGGTGGAAACTGCAGCGGGCCTATTGGCCCATACTGGGCAGTCCCGTTTATACCCAACCCCTAACGCTCATATATCCATCCAGCCTCTGTTTGAAGCTATCCAGCGTATTAGAGTTAATGATGGTGTTTGGTAACTTGTTCCACTAATCCACTACTCTGTTTCCAAACCAATGTTTACCTATCTCGCGCCTAAATCTAAATTTGTCTAATTTAAAACCATTGTTACGAGTTCGCTCCTGGTTGGATAGTTTGAGTACCTTTGTAATGTCCCCTTTGTTTAGCCCTGACTTCCATTTATGCACCTCTATCAGGTCGCCCCTCGCTCTACGTCTCTCGAGGGAGTGCAGATTAAGATGCTTTAACCTGTCTCTATACTCAAGGTTCCTAATGCCCGGGATTAGTCTTGTCATTCTCCTCTGAATTCTTTCCAAGGATTCTATATCCATTCTGTAATACGGTGACCAGAACTGAAGTGCATAATCCAGGTGAGGTCTAACAAGGGCAAGATACAGTTTTAGGATGGCCTCGCTAATCTTGTAACTAACACTCCTTTGTATGAACCCAAGTACTTTATTAGCCTTGTTACGAGCAAAAACACATTGTTTACTTGGCTTAAGGTTCCTACTTATCATTACTCCTAAATCTCTCTCGCAGTCGGATTTCTCAAAGGCATCGTTGTTCATCTGGTAACTGGTTTCCCTGTTTACATCTCCTATACTAAGTACTTTACATTTGTTCACATTGAATTTCATCTGTCATTTCTCAGACCATTCGAAAAATTTGTTTAGATCTTCCTGTAGTTTAGCGGAGTCTCGTCAGGTCTAATAACACGTCCTATTTTAGTGTCATCAGCAAATTTACTTATGTTGCTGTCTATGCCGATGTCTATGTAGTGTATGTATATATAATAAATAATAATGGTCCAAGCTAATGTTTGTGTGTTAAGTGTGTGTGTGTGCACCAGTAAAATAGTCATAGGGTATTTAAATTTCAGATATAAACTATTACAAAAAGTAGTTAGGACTTACATAGCCATTGGTGTTATTAGGAGCGGAGATAATTCACGTTAGGTCAAGATAATGGGCGTGAGCTTGACCTGACTTGACCTGAAGCTGGGGTAGGTTAGGTGGAGAAGATTTAGGTAGAGACGATACAAGAGAGAGAGAGAGCTGGAGGGAGAGATTCCAATGGTAACTCAAATGTGTCTTCTGCTGGACCCCAAAAGCTACCTTACTTAATTAACGATAAAAAAATAAATACGTGATTATAACATTAAATTTTCCCATAATTATATAAAATGACTTTAAATATAGATTCAGAGATAAAATAGAGAAAATATTTAAACCTTTTTTTATAACAAATTGAGAAAAATAAATAATTGTGGATCGCTGTTGTAATCCAAAGGAAAATAATAGGTATCCGATTCCCTTCAAACAACTAAAACCCAGACACATATTTTTAAATTTTCTTACAATAAATAAACAAAATACCACAAAAAATAATAAAATATAGATATTAAATCAAAATAAAACATTAATAACGTCTTCTATCATAAAATATATATAATTTAATTCTATCATTCTATCGAGGAGTCCGAACACAGGCGCCGTCCACCAGTCATCTCAAGAAGGTCGTCAAATTTCCATCATTTACCTTAATTTTCGACAATAATGTGGTATAATATCATCCCCAGCTTCGCCATAGTGACAGGGGCTCTTGGTTTACCTGCGTTAATTATTGCTGGACTACATAAACTGGCTTATAACAACGTGAGTATTGGTGTATGTGGCTACGTCTCTACCTGGGTGTTACGTTAACCCAACCTCAACTAACCTAACTTAATCCAACCTCAACTAACCTAACTTATCACACTTTCCTCTCTTGCAGTTTTATCAGCGTGATCTCCAGTACCAGACTCAGCGGTTCATGTTCCTGAGAGATGAACGAATTAGTGGCAGTGCTTTTAAGCCAGTGGTGAGTTATGGGGGGGGGGGGGTTTGTCTCGACCAACTGAAGATTAGCACCCCCTCCTCCACCTCCTCTTGGGTTATTTCATATGATGATATTCTGAGTGTTGGTTTGAAGGCATTGTAATCGAGGGTTAAGTCATTGTATTTGAAGGTTAAGTCATTGTACTCAAGGGTCTAAGTCATCGTACTCAAGGGTCTAAGTCATCATACTCAAGGGTCTAAGTCATCATACTCAAGGATTAAGCCATCATTCTCAAGAGGTTAAGTCATCATACTCAGGAAGTTAGGTCATCATATTCAAGGCCACATCACCAATTTTTAGACCCAGACACCCCCCCCCCCTCCCCCCTTACACAATAAATATCTTTTCCACACCTATACAAACATAAGTTAACTAAAAAAAATCCTTATTACATCAACTTTTAAACCAGGAAAATGATTCCTGACTGCCATTAAACACACACTCACGTTACTACAGAAGTTACTTAATATCTATTGAAACTTAGATAGGAAGTTTATGCTGGTGTGTAAATGTGTGTTATCTGTGATTGACAAAGAACCAGCCTGTCATTAGAAGACTAGGGTGAACTAAAGTGTACAGTACAGTGTTTAAAGTGTTGGTAGTTGTAGGTTAAGTGCTATATGATATTGGCCTTACTTGAGTCGTTAAAGTGTTGGTAGTTAATGAAGAAATGTTTTAATACTATTCTCTATATGTGTGTGTTTGTTTAATATCGAGATTGTTTCTGTGTTTACTATTTGTTTGTGATTGATTGTTTATGATGACATGTTAGGGTTTGTTATTGTTTGATTTGTTTGTTTACTATTATGACGTGTTATGGTTGTGAGTAAGGGGAGGAGACATGATTACACCCAGACAGAACCTAGCCTCTTGTGGTTACATTATGACACACTGACCTTGTAGCCAATAAACCCAAACAGATGTCTCACACTCTATCATAATTTACATCTATTCGTTGGACCAATGAAGAACCAAGGTCAGGAGCTTTTCACCCTCGGAAGGTCAATAGGTGTCAAAAACCTGACCTTCGTGAGGTTGTGGTTCCTGTACCTTCAGATTCTTGGGAGGAACACAGATGACTCGTATCATCTAGGCTCTAGTATACAATCTTGATTCTTGTCTGGCCAAAAATCTTGACCTATATTATTACAATTTGAGTTTGTGTAAATTTTGTTATAGAAGTTGTTGGCCAGGAACCTAACCTGTGGTTAAGGATTTAGTCGTTAATTGGTATATTTTTTTTATTTCAGGGCTTGGAGAACATTCCTGATGAACCTTCAGAGTAAGAATGTTGTGCTGTCATGGCCACTGTAAATAGTGTAATCATATTATGGATGTGAACTATTGTTAATAAATTATAGATATTTTTCGTAGTGTCATTAACCCCAACTACCTAACGGTGTAATATAATGGACAGTTAGTGTACAAAGTTTTCACTTTCATACAGGCTTACATAATGTTTTCTCAGATATATAACCAAGACTACGAGCCTCAAGAAACACTGTCACTTGAAAACCAAACACAGGTACAGAACAACACCGGCCATAAGTGTACTGCAGTAAGTCGCTTCTTCTTTGTTAACTCACACCTCAGCTGTTGGTGGCTGATACTGTACAGTCCTCTACAGGTTGTCCCTCAGTGAAATGAAACAATTGTGAAGACTTATATTTTACTGAATAATGCAAACAGAGGAATATTCTCACAGCTCATACTTATTAGGCTTGAGTATCATTTGGTGTTGGGACACATTAAGGTAAACACTAATCTTGTGAGCCATTCGTACCATGGATTAAGTCACTACGGGTCACAAGTTCCCTCCACACATTTTTTAACATCTCGGAGAGTTACAGAAGCCACCGCCGCTGTCCTGCACCTTCGGACTTAACATAACCCACCAAAAATATCAAGTGGGGCGGCCAGGACACGGGGTTATGCGAGTCTGAAGTGTTTTGCAAGATAAACTCGGATCAAACCAAGAGTAGAGTATGCCGTCTGTCTCGGAGGAGTGAGATGGAGGACAGAACGCGTGAGAATGAGGGAAGGTGCTGCATCCCGAGGAACATCTTCAGAGACTTTTGAAGGTGTGGGCCATGAGCTACGATTGATTCACTACACGATATTAATGCAGACCTGAGAAGTGTGCAAAATCTAATCTCTTCTTCTACAGACTTTCAACCGTACATAAAGGTCACCAATCTGCTCCCTGACTCCCCCACACAACACCTAGGGTAATACAGTATAGTGGTACTGTATAAACAACTCATTTCTGACCCACTAGGCAGGTTGTTGTCAGGAGCGTCTCTTATATTGTTGTAATACAGTAGTTTATTTTTCCATAGGTTGTGAGGGGGTAGTGTACAGTACAGGGCTTACAAATAATTATAATCTCCATTGCTCTTATTAATTCACTATTGTCAGGCACATCACTGTTAGTAAGTTCAAACTCTGAGGATTTTTTAGTGTGTTTCAGTGATGAGTAAATAGCACACAGACACAATACTTTTAACTCATGAAATAGATCCAGAAATTACATCTTTGAAAAAAAAATATGCCGAATCCATTGACTTCCTAAGATTAATAAATTGATATTTGTACATATCTACTGAACATTATCATACTGAAGCAAACTAAATAAGCCAGTGGTTGTTAGGTCCATCAGAGTATCACCACCAACTATTCAACCCAAGCTGACAACTGGTAAATCGATAAACAACAACTCATAATGAACGACAACAAATTCTTCATCATGCACTAGTATACTTTTTTCGGGGTAGGAAGAAAACCTAACCCGACTCCTCATTCTCAAGAGTCAACCTCAGGCATTCTAATTATAACATCTCACAAAATTAAAAACCATCCATCTATCTTTTGACACATTCCTAAATAATACAAACTACCTCTACAGTACCTCGTGGCCGTTGGTAACTTGGCCCAGTGGAGTCGAGACACAGAGGGGTGAGTGACCGTATCTTGCTAAGAGAGCCTTGGTTATACTATATACAATATAATGTTTAGTTCACAGTGATTGGTGGATGGACAAATGGATGGAGGGATAGATGACTGGATTAAAAGATAAATAGTATGACAAGAATTGATGAATGGATTGACAAATGAATTAATTTTGAATGGCCAAATGGATAGATGGATGGATAACTTAACATATGAATGTATCAACAGCGACAATTAATTTGGAATGATACTGGATTGAGATTTAAAAGAAAAAACAAATATTTTCACACTTTATTACAATGTGACTGAAAAAAATCTTAGAATTATACAAGAAAACAAACAAACTTGTCTATAATATTGGATAACCTTAAAAAAACTCAAACTACGAGTTTATTTTATACAGTAGTTGTTGTTTCCAGTAATTAAAAACGGTGTTTGTTGTTTCTCTGAGCCATGGAAAAGACTGTGTATGTCCAAGTATTTTTTCCTATGTCCCTGTGTGCTTGTAGTGATGATGTAGGTAGTGGTTCTATTATGCCTATACATATGTCCCTCACTTAACCCCCTGGCAGTCATTCGGCACATAACAGGAACGGTTCATCCTAACATTGGGTAGAGCGAGCCAGACCCACCCTTACAGACGCATCTGCCAGCACGTGAGACTAGTGGGAGGACCTCGAGTGATTGGTCGGGCCGGTCCACAGTCCCCTCGTCTCTGATTATAGAAGGAGTGCTGCTCGAGGGGGGGGGGGGGGGGGGGGCACGGTACTGCTTAGCGATGCAATCTGTGTCAAAAGACCACTAAGGCGGTTATAGCTTCCTGGAGAACTATTGTTAAGAGAATTTTCATATCTCGAATAACAGAACAAATGGGGGGAAAAATAGGATTCACTTCCCAACGACAAATAAACCCAAACATTATAAACCAAAACATGAAATTGGTTCAAGATCAACAAAAAAAACAAAAAAACAACTTAACTAATGAAAAATAGTCCATTGCCCCATCTACTGTAATTTACTACTTAATGGAGGGAGCGATTACCTTATGAGTCGGGGCTGACCACAAGGAGCAGTAAATGGCTGAGGAAAAGACACAGGCCAGGGTACGGAGATAGAGGGGGGGGGGGGGTTGTTATGATCATCGAGCTAGAATACGTCTCTGCCCATCTCTCCAATATGGCTGCTCCAGTCGAGTCCCGGGGATGTGCGATTTGAATTTTTGCCGGGACACAAATTCATAGAAACGGGAGAAGGTTTCGTTAAAGAACATGTGTCTATTTAAGAAATTTGAAGAAGTGAATTTTCATATCTGGAATGCTTGTTAAGTGAAGGACACCTGTAAAATATTGTTATTTATACCTACACAATTGTACAGGTATATTGTTCTACTTAATGGCAATAATGGGAGTGGCGTCCAGTTATAAAGTTTACTCTCACCCAATCCACTAGTTACCGTAAGCAGAACAAATATATATAACAATGTAGATAAAATGAGGTTCAGTATAACAATGAACAAATACAGGATAATTTTCTTTATCCCAGGACCCTAAATAATTAAAATATTTTACGACAAACAACGAAGAGGAACCTAACCATCTACAGGTGTAAAGTGTGATCATTGTCAAGACCATTTACACTCTTCACAATGATACAACCAAATGTTAACTTTAGCAACTGTTTATTACACATCCTAATATATCATAATCATTTAGGGTTCTCCGATAAACAATGACCTCGTACCACCGCAGGTGTAGAGGAACTATTGAATCACCCCAATATAATCTCACAAGTTCGGGCAGTTAGCATCAGGAATAAGAGAAAGCACGAGCGGTATTTGATGATGCTCGGTCAATACAGAAATGACCTTATATATACCCGATGTTGCCTACAGCTAACCCACGATGATGATGATATTTTACGACACTTGAAAAGGACTGAAATACCTCAAACTACGATACCATAACAACTTTGTATTGGTCGACCAGAAGCCAACTCTTACACTCACGCGCCGATACCGTACCGTACCGTACCAAGACGACACAACTCACCTACCGGCATTGTTCCCGGGACTGTACGACAGGCTGGTGGGAGATATGACACAAAATTCATTCAGACCCCAAAATGCTAGGATACACTGAAAAACATTAATAAAAGAGACACAGCAGCTTAGAGTATACAGAAGGGCCGATATGAGCAGTAGGGTATAGCACCGTCTTGAAATAAAGTACGATATTATCGCATTAACTATCATGACTTATTATGTATATGCCTTTATTGTCACAAACACAAGCATGATACTATAATACATGTTTGTTTGACCAATACATGAAGAACAGGGATAATGGTGGACCTTTATAATGCTCAGTGCTAATGAGACTCAGCGAGGTCAGTCACACCTAGACATATTTGTACAGATGATGACAATAGTAACTCATATTCCCTTTAACATTGGTGTTGTCTGTCCACTCCTCCTCCTCCTCCTTTGGTTTCACACAGAGGCGGCGACAATTTATGCCATGCTGAAAAAAAAAAAAAACGTAAATAATTAATCTTCAGGTTAAAACGCAGTAAAAATCACCCAAAGGAGGTTTGACTTTGGCCATGCTACCAGTTATAATACAAATCTCTGTGTCATCTATGTTATTTATCATAGTTTTTGGTACAGTAGTTTGTCATTATATTAATTCTCTATGTATACCAGGCTGGGAGAGTTTACATAGCAGCCCGGACACAAATAAGGACCAACATCCACACAAGGAATCTGTAAAACTCTGGACAAGTTAAGGAGTTACCAGGTCACAAATTTAGGGTTCTTGTACAGTACTGCAAAATGATAAGAGCCATTTTGTATACAGTATGCCCTTCAAATTGATGGGGGATAAGTTCTCAAAATGGCCGCGAATCACCAAATAAGTGAATAACATTTGCTGACGGGGAGGGGGGGGGGGGGGGGGGGACATTTTTACTTGTGTACAAAGAAATGTTTATTCCCTTTATGTGTTTACCCTTAGGACAATTATTTCTTTTACCTGTATTGTATATAAGTGTCTACACACACACATACAATACAGGTAAAAGAAATTACAGTCGGCCCTTCACATACGCGGGTTTAGCATTCACGGATTCGCAAATACGCGGATTGCCCCGCCAGAGGAATATTCTGTACATTGAAGTAATTGAAGTACATTCAAATCGCGCGCCATTCAACTCGCGCGCGGCACCGAACACGGGACACCGCCCGCTCCCGCAACCTCACACACACACGCATAGCTCCCCCTCTCTCAGTCAGTCTCGCTGTAACCACACTTGTGTTGACATCAGCATCCTTGTTGCAAAAATATTACATTTCCGTGAATGTATTATATCAAGCACAGTATGAATAGAATATCACTAATATGAGAGTATTTTAACCGAAAACTACTAAAAAAACGAGTAACATCTCTTGAACATCGGAAGGTTAGGTAAAGTCTCTTGTTTTCGTCATGTATTTTATCCTAATTAACATTGAAATACATCACGTTTCAGCAAAAGTACTATTTATTTCTGAGAATATGGAAATGTAATATTTTGCTGAAATGACGTACGTATTACAGTGGAAAGTGACGAAAGCAATGACTCGCTTTCTTTCGCTCAAAAGATGTTACCGTAATCGCTTTTCGAATGGTTTTCAGTTAAAAAACTGTTGTATTACAATAATATTCTATCCTAATTCACTTGTGATGCAACAGTTTTTTAACTGAAAACCATTCGAAAAGCGATTACGGTAACATCTTTTGAACGAAAGAAAGTGAAAGTCATTGTTTTCGTCACGATTTTGTCCCACATTCCACTGTAATACTTACGTCATTTCAGCAAAAATATTTCATTTCTGTGAATGTAGTATATCAAGCAGAGTATGAATATAATATCATTGTAATATAACAGTATTTTAACCGAAAACTATTAAAAAAACGAGTAACATCTCTTGAACATCTGAAGGTTAGGTAAAGTCTTTTGTTTTCGTCATGTATTTTATCCTATCTTACATTGAAATACATCACGTTTCAGCAAAATAACTCTTTATTTCCAAGAATATATTCATTCAGGCGCAGTTTAGGTAAAATATACGTGTGATGTAACATTTTTTTAATTGAAAATGATTCGAAAAACACGTACCCTCTAGCCCTGTTCAAGGAGAGGACTGGGAGAAGCTGTTTGGTGCTGCCGATGGCAAGGAAAATGATTTGGATGGATTTTAATGAAAATATTCAGAAATATGGTATCGTAGTATTTATTCAAGTCAATTAGGATAGAATATTATTGTAATACAACAGTAGTGACGATGTGGAGGAGGCGGAGGGATAGAGCGGGGAGGAGGCGGAGGGATAGAGCAGGGAGGAGGTGACTGACGGGAGCAGGGACGAGTGGAGATGCCAGCCAGTACATTACGGGTGTATTAATTGTTTTTATAGCTATTTTTGCATTTTAATGTTAAATACTGTACATTACGTTTCAACAAAACTACCATTTATTTCTGAGAACATGGAAATGTAATATTTTTGCTGAAATGATATACGTATTACAGTGGAAAGTGACGAAAGCAATGACTTTCGCTTTCTTTCGTTCAAAAGATGTTACCGTAATCGCTTTTCGAATGGTTTTCAGTTGTGGGATTATAAGGCTAATGATAGGATAGAATATTATTGTAATACAGTACGAGTACAACAGTTTTTTAACTGAAAACCATTTGAAAAGCGATTACGGTAAAATATTTTGAACAACGAAAGAAAGCGAAAGTCTTTCGTCATGATTTTATCCCACTTCCCACTATAATATGTACGTCATTCCAGCAAAAATATTACATTTCCATATTTATTTCCGAGAATATATTCATTCAGTCACAGTTAAGGTAAAATATACTTGTGATGTAATATTTTAATGAAAATCCAGTACAGTTCGTCCCCGAATTACGTACATCCGAATTACGTACAAACGGCCGATACGTACATCGTTTCTGAAGTCTTTAATTGCAAAAATATTGTCTTAAAAGGGTGAGCAATTTTTAAATTTGGCGGGCGAGCCAGCCGCACCGCGCCGCCACTATCACTGACCATGCAGACGACACGCTAGACGCACCAAAACAACAAGTGTGGTCATTGTGCATACAGTACTTCTCCTGTGAATTTCTGCCCTATTTTGTACACTTTACTCTGTGTGCAATGACTGGTGTAAAGCGTAAGAGTGGTGAAGCCAGTGGGAGTGCCACGAAACGTCAAGCAATCTCACTAGAGGTAAAAATGGACATAATAAAACTGCTTGAAAGTGGTGAAAAGTTGACCAATGTTGCCCGCAAATTTAACCTGAGTCGGTCAACTGTTAATACAATTGATAAGGGCAAAGAAAAGATCAAGGAACATGTGAAATCTGCAGTGCCAATGCAATCTACGATTATAACTAAAAGAAGAGGGAAGGTTCTGGAAGAAATGGAAAAATATCTTGCGCTGTGGATCGAGGACTGCACACAAAAACGTAAGCCTCTGTGTCTCAGTATGATTCAGGAGAAAGCCCTAAGTCTTTTCAACGACCTAAAGAAAGATCACCCTGATGATACTGTGACATTCAATGCTAGCAATGGGTGGTTTAACCGATTCAAGGTGCGAAATAAGCTGCATAATGTTCGAGTGACTGGTGAGGCGGCGAGTGCCGATTGGAAAACAGCACAGGATTTTCCAAAGAAACTCGCGGAAATTATCGAGTTACGTACATTTCGAGTTAAGTACAACCTTTTGGTCCCCATTATGTACGTAACTTGGGGACTTACTGTATCGTAGTTTTCTCTTGTTTCAAATTTCATTAACAAAGATTGATGTTTCAAATGTAATGAACAAAAATTTATGTCCAGTATCTATAAATTAACTTTAATAAATGAATACTTTGCTTTACATTGTCCTGTGCTACCATACCATGGATTTGGCTACTTTGGGCTCGCAAGAGATCTGCCCTGGCAACTGTACCGACACTCACAGCTGGTGGTGTGTTGGTGCATCGTTTCCATTGTTTACTGGGAGTTACTGGTAAATATTTTTCAACCTAACGAAACTATTACCCGTTTAGAGGTCGACCCCCAATTTTTGCCAAATGATTTGGTCTTAAAAACTCGAACTATACACAGGTATATACGGTAAATAAGGACATGGGGGGCCAGGGATTTTTTAAGGGGGGGGGGGGGGGGCAGCAATAATACACGGATTTTTAACATTCACGGGTATCTGTTACCTAACCCCCGTGAATGTTAAGGGCCGACTGTACAGTGTCTAGAACGAATGGCTCCCTGTCCCGGCCGCAAAAATGCCGGCACCTTTAAAGCTACCCACAGACATTCTTGGATACATCCAGGGTGTCATCCGCAAATAACAGAGGACCGCGAAATAAAAATCCGCGAATTATCCGGGCGGACTGTACCAAGAGATGCACCGTACACACACACTCTTACACCCTCCCTCTCTCACTCTTACACACACACACACACACACACACCTCATGTTACCAAGACTCACCTGTCAATCAAAGCGTTCCTCATGGTAGTAGATATGGCGGCCTGGGGGGCGTCGCTAATCTTAAAGATGCTCTCAATCACGTTGATCTCGGTGGCCGTCGTATCCATGCCGCAGAAGGCCGACCAATCATTCACCAGAAGACCGGCGGCTAACGCATTGCTGCCTCGGTTTACAGTGCCGGCCTGCGGTGTGGAAAACTTCATTATGTACGAACCGAACGACATACAGTAACATACACGTGTCTGTGAGTAAAGCCACTTAATACGACTCGAGACGCACCACTAGAGGAACCTGTAGGAGCATGGAGAGTTCATCCTGTTCCTGGGTCGGGGTTGAAGGATGCACGATGCCTCCCTGGTTGGACAGCACGGCGTACGACCCGACCAACACGTTGTTCGCTACCGTGTGACGGAAAACTTCCACTTGTAGCACGTCGTGGATCGTCTCTTCGGTTTCCTGGCCAGAGGTGACAACGTTTACAAATTATGCAACGAATTATATAACACAAGTTAATGATTAAATGCATAATTATGAAGAAACATTTGCATTACTCTATCATTTACCACAATATTAAAACATGTGTATTACTGTAACCATAATTTACCACAATATTAAAACATGTGTATTACTGTAACCATCATTTACCACAATATTAAAACATGTGTATTACTGTAACCATCATTTACCACAATATTAAAACATGTGTATTACTGTAACTATCATTTACCACAATATTAAGACATGTGTATTACTGTAACCATCATTTACCACAATATTAAAACATGTGTATTACTGTAACCATCATTTTCCACAATATTAAAACATGTGTATTACTGTAACCATCATTTACCACAATATTAAAACATGTGTATTACTGTAACCATCATTTACCACAATATTAAAACATGTGTATTACTGTAACCATCATTTACCACAATATTAAAACATGTGTATTACTGTAACCATCATTTACCACAATATTAAAACATGTGTATTACTGTAACCATCATTTACCACAACATTAAAACATGTGTATTACTGTAACCATAATTTACCACAATATTAAAACATGTGTATTACTGTAACTATCATTTACCACAACATTAAAACATGTGTATTACTGTAACTATCATTTACCACAATATTAAAACATGTGTATTACTGTAACCATAATTTACCACAATATTAAAACATGTGTATTACTGTAACCATCATTTACCACAATATTAAGACATGTGTATTACTGTAACCATCATTTACCACAATATTAAAACATGTGTATTACTCCAAACAACCATTTCTTATACCCCAAACTACCCATCTCTGTAAACGAGTAATACAATATAATTAACGATGAACCGTACCCTGTCTATGTCGGGATGTACGAGAGCGACGTAATCATTACAAACAACAACGTTCCCCAAGGCAGATAATCTCTCCTCTATACGCTGGAGCTTGACCTTCTCTGGCAGGTGGTCTCGGAGGTGCTGGAGTTCGCTGTCTGTGGTTGTGCTGGGTACGAGGAGGCCGTGTCTATTGCCTGTAAACAACAAAACCCGGCAACACTGTATTATTAGTGTTATCATCATTATTGTTATTATTATCATCATTATTAGCAGTTATTGTTGTTATGGTGCAACAGAATGTCTAATGATTCTTTTTTAGTGGACTATACACTCACATACAACTTAAAACACACACACACACACTACTACTACTACTTCCTTGCCGTCACTGGTAATCGAGGCTGACGATCATCCAGCTATGATACAATGATATGAGTTATTAAGGATGTCACCTACAGTAGGTTGGTGAGTTCTGAGGTGACTAAAGAGGCCGATACGGGACCGGCAGAGTCGTCCACAGATGTTGCACGTGTGGGGGGCTACATCTAGTGTGGGAGGGGCAGCAGCAGCGTCTTTACGGCGTTGGCGCTTGTCTGCCTCAATATACAGTCAGGTTAACTCGAAAGTATTGACACCTCGTGTGGTGCTCCTCCAAACATTACGGTGTGCAGTAATCGTCTCCCAGGTGAGGGGGTCCATTTGTTACTTTTTCAGGTTTGTCTTAAGACTATCCTTATACCTTTTAAATTGCCCGCCAGCGTTACGTTTACTATTCGTTAGGTGACTGTAAAGTAGCTGCTTTGGCAGTCTACTGCCGTCCATGTGGGTAACATGGCCAGTCCAGCGAAGTTGTTCATGGATAATGGTAGCCTCGATGCTCCTACAGTTGGTGTCAGCAAGAACACTGGCATTTGTTCTCTTGTCTTCCCAGTGAACTCGGAGGATGGAACGTAGACAACATTGAAGAAAGTTTTCAAGTGCCGTGAGGTTCTTCTTGTATGTGACCCATGTCTCGCTGCCATATAGCAGGGTGGGGAGGACCACTGCTCGATAAACGTGTAACTTTGTGGATAATTTCAGCTCCCTGCAACTGAAGACACGGTGGTGGACAGGTGGGAGCTGAGATACTGAAAGTGGGCAACATTAGAGAGGGTAGTAACGTGAACCTGGATGGATGGTGGAGGTGTGGCTGAACCAGAGGCAGGTTGAAAGAGAATCCGAGTCTCACATACATTCACCTCAAGAGCGAAGTGTGCATAGGCATCTGCCGAGGTGTTCAGGATCTCCTGTAGGTCATGTTCAGTGTGAGCAACAAGGGTGAGGTAGTCTGCATACTGAAGTTCAGTTCCTGCCTGGAGTCGTCTTATGTTGAAAAGATCTTTCATCCGGTACGCGATGTCCACCCAGCCGGCTAAATTGGCACTGGCACGAGTGAGGAAGGCAGCCAAGAAAATGGAAAAGAGAGTTGGTGCCAGTACACATCCTTGTTTAACCCCCGTTTGGATGGGGAAGAATTCAGACTGGGTGCCATTGTGCAGGACACTGCCGTTAATGCCATCATGGAGTTGCCTCACAATGGCCATGAATTTTGGTGGGCAGCCAAAACGGTTGAGGGTCCACCAGAGGGCTTCCCTGTTGACCGAGTCGAAGGCCATGTACAGGTCACTATGATGCTCTCTGCACCTTTCCTGTATCTGGCGGGCAGCAAAGATCATGTCAGTAGTGCCACGTGATGGTCTCAAACCACATTGAGATTCTGGGAGGAAATTTTCCGCCTCAGGAAGAAGTCTGTTTAGGAGGACTCAGGTGATGATCTTGCCAGCTACGGACAGCAGTGAGATCCCACGGTAGTTGCCACAGTCTGACCGGTCTCCCTTGTTCTTATAAACATTGACAATGGAGGCGTCTTTAAGAGCTTGGGGGATTTCCTCCTTTTCCCATATATTCTCCAGGAGAGAGTGGAGACGACTGGTAAGCAGAGGTCCCCCTGCTTTATACACCTCGGCTGGGAATCCATCAGGCCCTGAGGCTTTGTTATTTTTCATCTGTTTCATGGCAGTAGCTACACTCCATACATACATACATACATACATACATACATACATACACACACACACTCACTCACTCACTCAACTTAAAAAACACACACACAGACAACAGAAATGCAGTCCCTACCAATAACCATGGAGCCAATGATGCGACAACCAGCGATGGAAGCGTACACAACTGGTATCGCTTCACTCAACTGTTCCTCGAAGATGCTGGGAATATAAACACACTTTATTAGCCCCTCAAGTCACCACACAGCTTATTTGATCCAATTAAACACCTTAACCTAACCCCACCAGGTAGTGTTAAGTGGGGTGGTTAATCTTCAGGTAATCCAAAGAACCTAACTACTGTTAATAAAATAAATTACTATATGGTCTTCTAACAATGAAATAATATTGTTTAATAATCACACCAAAAAATAATATTAGTTGAACTTCCAAAAATGAAAGTTAACCTTACATCTCGCTGAACCACATGAAGATTGACCACCCCAGTTTATTTCACCTTAATGCAATAGCTTCAAGTGACTTTACCAAACTAATCCTTTATGTGAGTGATGCATTATATACAGTACTGGTATATTATTAATTCAAGAGGATATGAACCAAACCTAACCCAACTTAACCTAATCTAACCTAACCTAACCAAATCTAATGATGATATAATGTGGCTGAGGTATTCATTAAACAAACATGGCTGCCAGGGTGTAAGTGATATGTAATGTAAGAATCACAAATGAGGAAACTTTCTCCTCCAGTCACAGAAAATAAAACAAATTGTATAAGTGAAGAAACAAAATACATTCCTCCAACACTGAGTCAGTTTTCAAGAAAGTTTTAATCGTTTTAGGGGAAATTTTTTAAAGTTGGTGGTAAGGTTCATGTACTGAATCTTTAGCTGATAAAATACTTTAAATAAATTAAACCAGTTCTTCCTTTTAGTTAAGTATCACAACGAACGTAATAAACTTTGAACACAATTACACCTCAAACAATCATTAATTGAAGGCATCCCAAAACCCAGCCATCACCACGCGGTCCGACTAATTACCCAAATGTAGCAAAATATAGCCGGAATGAAGTCAAATAATGGTCCTACATGAATAAATCGGACTGCCAATCACTTCTCGACTAGTATTTGGTGTCAGAAAGTCACAAAAAATTGGAAAACTTACTTTAATCTGAGTTAATACATCGCGTGCATGCACCGAGGGAGCGAGTAATTACCCAAATGTAGCCGCAATGAAGTCAAATGATGGTCGTACAAGCGTAATTCGGGCTGTGAATCACTTCTCGATTATTATTTGGTGTCATAAAGTCACAAAACATTGGTAAACTTAATTTAATCTGAGTTGTTAGGTTAGGTTAGGTTAGGTTAGGTTAGGTTAGGTACATGCACTCGATCTATTAACTCAGATTAAATTAAGTTTTCCAATTTTTTATGACTTTCTGACACCAAATACTAGTCGAGAAGTAATTGGCAGTCCGATTTATTCATCTAGGACCATTATTTGACTTCATTCCGGCTATATTTTGCTACATTTGGGTAATTAATCAGACCCGTCACCACATCTTAAAATAAAATGGTTAATTCATAGTCTTACACCGATCTTTCTTTCGCTTTAATTAACATGAATATAATTATGTTAAGACAACTCTCAGACATTTTTCATAAATCCTATAATTATCTAAACATTACGAAATACATTAATGATCGGTGCAAGACAATAAATTAACCAATAAGGTAAAATAAAGACATAGTAAAATAAATAAGATGTGACAGCCACCCAACACCTCCTTACCTGTAGAAGTTAGCAGAGGCTCCAATACCCGCCAGACAGAAGGAATTTGTCAGCTTACAAAACACACCAATTTCATTAGAACCTTCAAACTGACAACGAACAGCCATAATGGAGTAGTTTAGTAGTTAATGATGAGCCACACGTGTCCTTGGGTCCTCTTCACATGTAAACAATCCTCAGGAAGGACACTAACCCATACACCTTCACTAATCTATTAAAATTATCTCCTTTATTAACTATAACCTATTAAAACCATCTTTGAAATTAATTAATAGAATATATGGAATAATTTATTTTTTATCTAATATATAGCCATCATAATTATTTATATAGTTAGTTAATCATCTGTATATGTGAGCATTAAATATTTCCTACTAAAACACTTTCAAAAATAAATTCAAATATTCCAATAATAATAAAATAATATCACATAAATTATAGATTATATTATATACTTCTTTAAATACTGAGATATAATTAAAATATAAATAAACAAACACTTATTAAAGATGTACAGGTTAACAATGGTGTAAGGTTGTGCAACAAGAAAAAAAATTTATATATAATTTATCTTTTATTTATTATTTAACTTTACGGTAAAAAAAATGTATTCAATTACTTTTATGAAAACTTTTTAATTTTAAAGTCTTGTTGTATGTATCAAACTAAAACACGAGAAAAGATTGGACCAATACAGTCAGGTACCGGCGAGCTCACTGATAACGACGGAGAAATGAGCAATAATCTGAATAAATATTTTTCAACAGTTTTCACCACCGAAAATTTAAACATGATACCCGAGGCACCGACTCTATTCAGAGATAGTGAAGAAAACAAATTAAGTGAGATAGTAGTGACTAGTAACGATGTTAGTAAGCAAATAGACAAACTAAAGCCTAATAAGTCACCTGGTCCCGATGAGATATTTGCCAGAGTATTAAAGGACTGTAAGGAAGAGCTTAGTATGCCCTTAGCAAAGTTGTTTAACATGTCCTTAAAAACAGGTGTAGTACCAGAATCCTGGAGGATAGCGAATGTAGTACCGATCTTCAAGAAGGGGGATAGATCACTATCCTCTAACTACCGCCCAATCAGTCTAACATCAATAGTAGGCAAATTACTGGAAGCAATCATTTCAAACTCTATTCGAAATCACCTGGAGAAGCACGGATTGATCAATGATTCCCAGCATGGCTTCACAAGCGGACGTTCTTGCCTAACTAATCTATTAACATTCTTTTCATCAGTTTTCGAATCAGTGGACGAGGGGCACAATTATGATGTGGTATATCTCGACTTTAGCAAAGCCTTCGACAGAGTCCCCCACGAAAGACTAATTAGAAAGGTAGAAGCTCATGGCATCAAAGGTGACATCCTTAAATGGATTAGGGCATGATTACAGGACAGGAAACAGCGAGTGAGCATTAACGGCACTAAGTCCCATTGGAGCAACGTCACAAGTGGAGTTCCCCAAGGCTCACTACTTGGACCATTATTGTTTATTATATACATAAACGACATAGATATGGGCATAGACAGCAACATAAGTAAATTTGCTGATGACACTAAAATAGGACGTGTTATCAAATCTGACGAGGACTCGGCAAAACTACAGGAGGATCTAAACCAATTTTTCGAATGGTCTGAAAAATGGCAGATGAAATTCAACATCGACAAATGTAAAGTACTCAGTATGGGAAATGTAAACAGGGAAACCAGATACCAGATGAACAACGATGCCATAGAGAAATCCGACTGCGAGAGAGATTTAGGAGTAATGATAAGTAGGAACCTTAAGCCAAGTAAACAATGTGTTTTTGCTCGTAACAAGGCTAATAAAGTACTTGGGTTCATACAAAGGAGTGTTAGTTACAAGATTAGCGAGGCCATCCTAAAACTGTATCTTGCCCTTGTTAGACCTCACTTGTATTACCAGGTCAGTGTTAGTTACAAGACTAGCGAGGTCATCCTAAAACTGTATCTTGCTCTTGTGAGACCACACCTGGATTACGCAGTCCAGTTCTGGTCACCGTATTACAGAATGGATATAGAATCCTTGGAAAGAATTCAGAGGAGAATGACAAGACTAATCCCGGGTATTAGGAACCTTGAGTACAGAGACAGGTTAAAGCATCTTAATCTGCACTCCCTTGAGAGACGTAGAGCGAGGGGCGACCTGATAGAGGTGTATAAGTGGAAGGCAGGGCTAAACAAAGGGGACATTACAAAGGTACTCAAACTATCCAACCAAGAGCGAACTCGTAACAATGGTTTTAAATTAGACAAATTTAGATTTAGGCGCGAGATAGGTAAACACTGGTTTGGAAACAGAGTAGTGGACGAGTGGAACAAGTTACCAAACATCATCATTAACTCTAATACGCTGGATAGCTTCAAACAGAGGCTGGATGGATATATGAGCGATAGGGGTTGGGTGTAAACGGGACTGACCAGTATAGACCCGCTGCTGTTTCCTCCATTCTTATGTTGTTCTTATGTATGTGTGTGTGTATGTGTGTAAGCTTTACTGTGTGTGTGAACTGAAAAGGGTTCATGCTATGGATTCCGGGGCTCGGTACAAGGGTTCAATGATTCAGAAGTAAAGTACAAGGGTTCGATGATTCAGTACAGTACAAGGGTTCGATGATTCAGTACAGTACAAGGGTTCGATGATTCAGTACAGTACAAGGGTTCGATGATTCAGTACAGTACAAGGGTTCGATGATTCAGTACAGTACAAGGGTTCAATGATTCAGAATTAAAGTACAAGGGTTCGATGATTCAGTACAATACAAGGGTTCAGTGATTCAGTACAGTACAAGGGTTCAATGATTCAGTACAGTACAAGGGTTCGATGATTCAGTACAGTACAAGGGTTCAATGATTCAGTACAGTACAAGGATTCAATGATTCAGTACAGTACAAGGATTCAATGATTCAGTACAGTACAAGGGTTCAATGATTCAGTACAGTACAAGGATTCAATGATTCAGTACAGTACAAGGGTTCAATGATTCAGTACAGTACAAGGGTTCAATGATTCAGTACAGTACAAGGGTTCAATTATTCAGAAATACAGTACCAGGGTTCAAAGATTCACAAGAGAGGAAGGGGGGGTTCGGTATTGAGGTGTCAGAGAGAGAGAGAGAGAGAGAGGGGTCGACTGGAGGAGGTAATTGGCAACACTGTCAGTAGATGTTTAGGTTGAGGCAGCTCCAATATGGCAATGTACCTCTGTTGTTTTCGTCATTTATGTGGTTCTTCACCCCATACTAGTGTACCTATTAGGACTACACCCACGATTATACTCGATACTGGGTATATGGGCAAGTATAACCAGTATAACCTTTAATTAATGGGGGGTTTATGAGGTGTAGTAGTGGTGGTTGTAATGGGAAGTCTATGTGATGGGTGATTGGGTAAGATTATTGGTATGTAGTTTTGGTTGGTGATTGATTAATTATATTGTGGTTTTGGTTGGTGATTGACTCAGATTATACGTGATTTTGTGATTTATTTTTTGATGTCATTGTGTTAGGGTTAAAGTATATGAGTTATTATTAGTAAAGCTTATTAACCACATATATAAGTAATTGGTGATTGTGTTGACATATAACTAGGATTAAGTTATTTTCTGATATATATATTTTTATTATACAGGCAGGTGAAATATACTGTATATTTCCTTTTAAAGTATAACTGTATATATGGAAAGGTGGTTTATTTCTAGTTACCGTCATCCGTGTTTTAGATATCGAAGCTCTGTGATTTCCGGCAGATACCGTCGAAACCATCGTTAGAGCTTAGTTTGGATATCTAACTTAACCTAAACTACCCTAACCTAACTTAACTCCATCTAATCTAACTTAACCTAAACAACCCTAACCTAACTTAACTCCATCTAATCTAACTTAATCTAACCTAATGTAATATTAGAAAAAGTTCATAGTAAAAATAATTCTATCGAGTGTTCATATTTTCCATAGGTCTTTGGATCATACTGGTTAGGTTTAGGTTAGTTTAGGTTAGTTTAGTTTAGGTTAAGGTTTCAGTCAGGTTAGGTTAGGTTTCAGTCAGGTTAGGTTAGATTTTGACAACTAATTAAAATCTTGTCTAATTTCAGGACATGAAGTAGTAATCGTTAAAAATGGCATCAGAATTTGTGGTACTGGTGGTGCACTTGGCAACATTCCCATCCTACAGAACAAAGCCTATTTTGAGGTGAAATTACAACAATCAGGTGAGTCGACTGTAACTGTACCGGGGATTACACTTCATCATTTAGGGCACAGTACTGTATTGGTAATATGCTTATCTCTCCCTACTGTGTCCTGGGTTCAAGTCCTGGCCTGTGATATGAGAAGGGTGTTATCCAGTGTGGCTTTCAGTACCTAACATAGCAGTGGGTTTTTTTTTTCCCAGGTGTTACAGTTTCCTCTTGTGCAATAAAAGTCATAATAAAATAAGTAAGAAAACAGATGGTGGTAGGAGACAGGTGGTGGTAGGAGACAGGTGGTTGTACAGACAGATGGTTACGAGGACAAGAAGCGTTACCACATCTCTCTACAGTACTTGGTTATGACCTGTCGTCTCCCCTGCAGGGGTGTGGGGCGTAGGCATCGCAACACGCAACACCAACCTCAACAAAGTACCTCTGGGGGAAGACGCTCAGTCGTGGGTGTTGTGTTCTGACGGCACCGTGCGACACAACGGAGAGGAAAAGTACAAAATTGGCGACATACCACAAGAAGGAGATATAATGGTGAGATGATTACTGACAGCTCGTGTAAAAGTGTGTATCTGGCATCACTGTATTGGTTAAGAAAATAATTAAAACTCATGAAATTGTGTTAATGTTATCTGGCATCACTGCAAATTCCCTACTGATGCATATATATATATTTATCACCTTATGCCAGCAGCAACTTTCGGATGGGTTAGATTAAGTTAGGATGGATATATATTGATCAATTTTAAACACTTCAATACCCAATGTTTATTCACCAACAGATTATTCCCAAAATATCATAAAATGTAAAAAAAAAAAAAAAAAAAAAATCGAAAAACCAAAAACCATACAATTAATGCTCATTATTTTTTTTAGGGCATTACTTACGATCACGTCGAATTGAATTTCTACATCAACGGCAAACCCACGAACACGCCGGTCACCAGCTTTAAGGGAACGGTGTATCCGGCTCTGTATGGTTAGTTCGGTGAATATTCTTCTCGTCTCTCTCATTAACTCCTAGTGTACGGGTTTCCCAAGGAGGTGAATAAAATCGCCGGGTGTTAACCAAATGAAATATTTAAGAGTGGCGTCATCGTTGAGAAGGGTTTAAGACTGAGGGGAAGGGGTGGTAATAATGATGCTCTTTTGTTAGGTTAGGTTTTGGTATCCATTCAGTAATATTTCAGGTACTGTATATTTGTGGGGTAAAATCGTATTATATTGATTTTTATTTTTTTTTTGCTTAGGGTTCCAACAGTTACTTGGCTTTGTAATTTGAGGGGTTACAGCAGTGTCCAGGTGTTGGAGGGATGGTGAAGCGCCCTGGACAAGAAGTAGAGAAGCAACACACAATAAACACCATATATAGTTTTATAATGATGTAATAAACACACAAGTTAATTCCTCGCTTGTTTTGTTCTCCCAGCAGTGGTTAATAACAGGGTACCGGTAATGAAACTTACTGTAAACATTCTCGTCGACAATCAATCAATTAACTTTGTTTACGTTTCAGTCGACGACGGAGCCATAATGGACGTCATCTTCGAGAACTTCAGCCACGGTCCACCTTCAGGGTATGATTCTATTATGGTAGAGAAATCTTTGTTGGAAAACGATTAATGATAACCGTACGTCCATCTTTATCTTTCACTCCTCCTGTGTGTGTGTGTGTCTGTCCCATATAGTGCGTCCTTGACCTAAACAATGGTAAATAATATCAGATTTATCCCCGAGTGATCGCTAGGAATATTCATATCATATCTTTAAACTTTGTGAGTTTCCCCTTTGTATAATCTCAAAGTTTATGATCATTACAAACCCAAAATGAAAAGTTGACTTGATTTCTTATGTTTATATTATGGGAGAGCTTAATTGGACAAGGGATTAACGTGCTTATTAACGATGTGTAATTCATGGATCGTTGGTGGATATAGTGATTCCAGAGGTGATTGGGGGCTTGTGGTATGTGATAGCTTTTGTGTGGTACGCGTCTGTGGCGGCAGTCTGGTGTAGATGATTGAGTCGGGTGCAGGAGACGATGTGTTGTGGGGCAGTGCAGTTGTGTGTAATGCTTCAGGTTGGTACAGTAGTGGGATTACCTGAAGGTTAAGCCCCCCCCCCGCATGTGGTGCCGCCTCCGAGCTGAATAAAGTCCGTCTGGAGTTGGTTCAATAGACAGTAGCGTCCCTGTAGTGAAGAGGTTCAGCCCACCCATCTCATTTCACCTAAAATTTATCACTAATGGTAACCTAACCATCTCATGTTAATACTTCTCATTAATGTTAACCTAACCAAACACCCAGAGTAGTGTTAGGGTGTTTCATCATCAGCTGAGGAGTTAATCTCCAGGTAATCCCAGCAGAGTTTGTGTTGTGGTCTTAACATAATAAACAATATTTCTCTCCCTCGTGCTTGCGGTATTTACTTATCCCTTGTGTTAATATCTGGCCAGAGTAAATGAGCATTACAATTATTTACTTGGCCATTTTGCTTCAGTTCTTCATAATGTATCTTGTGTTATGACCTCATGTTGGGAGTGTGGGAAACAGATCTGTCTATACTGTACTCTACTTGTGAATGTCTTAGCAGGCTTCAGTGTAAACCATCAATTTATGTGATATTTATGTAACAATATACATTCTCTAACCAAAAATTTGAATATGTGATCTTTAGTTGTATTGTATATATATATATTGAACTGTGGTATTGTAATTTATGAAAAGGCATTACAAAAATAAATTTCCTTTGTCACTAAATGAGGATATATAATTTAATGGGATCCCAGGAGGTGTGTGTGTGTTGTGTCGAGTTATTGTAACCAGTATCTCATAACACAATGGCCGTACGTTACACCCCAGTATGTCCGAGTGAACGTGTGTACCGTGCTGGGTTGTGTCGACTGTAAATACTATCACAGCCTTTAAACAAACCCAAAAAACCTTCCCAGTATATATAGGGTGTCAGAAAAATGCCCTTGTTAACCTTTCTGCCCCCCCTCCCTTCCTGCCCCTCTCCCTGCCTCCCTCCCTCCCTTCCTGCCCCTGCCTCCCTCTTTCCAACTCAGTGTCTCAGGGAGCAGGTAAGGACATTTCTCCAAGACACCCTATAAACTCCTTCATTTCTGGGACCTTGAGGAAGCACTTTACCTAAAACACCTTTAATAACTCACAAGTGGATGAGTTACAAGTATTTACTGGAGAAAGTCACACTGTGTACACGCATGACAAGTCCACTGTGTACACGCATGACACGACACACGAATGACAACAGTATTGATTTAGGTTTATTCGTACAGTTTTATTAAGATATACTAAGGTACCACTAATATTAAGGGTTAAATACCAATCATCTGTCATTTAAGAATCTTTAAAAAAAATTATTTCATTTTGTAAAACATTAAGAGTTTAAGGTATCGGTAACATATTCTTGAGGTATGTGTCGTATTTTTCACCTAAGTTCAGCATGTATGGAGTTGATTCACACGAGAAGTTGATCGATTTTATTTATTATGATTTACGACTGATGGTTCCAGACTCAGGCAATACCACACACGTCCTCTCTCTCTATCTCTGTCTTTAATCGCTTGAGTACAATGTCATCACTGAGTTCGATGGATTAGACTAGAGATTAAGACTTTTTTTTAAATCCCTTGAGTACGATGTTAACCCCATGAGTTGTCTTTCAAGAAATTAAGTCATTGTATTCATGTGGTCAAATTACCGAACTCAAAGGGTTAATTTATCATGCTTATGGGGTTAAGTTATTATACTGAAAGGGTTAATTTATCATACATTTGAGGTTAAGGTATCATACTCGGGTTTATATCATCGTATTCATGTTTATATCATCGTACTCAAGGGGTTAACAAGTGTGTTCCGCCACGCCATCAACAAGAGACAAAACTCCTCCTCTAGTTTACCCCGTTACTGCACACAACTCGACATAAACCCCAGGAATCATTACAATTCAAAAGTTACATTATTACGGTGAAGCGACTCTCAGCAGTGCGTCCTATCTGGCGATTGATATAGAACTGTGTGTGAAGAGGTTAAGTGATAGTCTTGATCGAGAGAAGCAGTGCAGGAGATTAATTCCTCTAGGAACTATGGGTACTTGTACAGTCCCTTGGAAAAACGTCAAACTTTCGTCCTTTTCTGATTTAATAACTTCGAGCGATAATTAAATGAGTTTCGAAAGCACGGAAGGGCATAGTAGTTCCGTCTTTTGGACAAGATATCCGAATTTGTTTCCAGTGACTGTTGCGGGCGTGTGTTTTGTCTTATTTGGGGTTTTGAGTTTCGACCGAAACGACTTGCAAACAAGCGGGGTCCAGGAACGTAACTCTGGGGGCCTTCTGTGTATAAGTGACTCGGTATGATTTTAATACCGGGTGTTATGGGGTCATGATAGCATGGACTTAATGTAAACAGACGGTACTGGACTTGTTCACCGACTTAGCACATTATACGTACAGATGAGAGGAGCTAAATTTTAGCAACATTACAGTAAAACCTCACTAAGGCGGACTAATTGGGGGGAAGAGGTGTCCGGGATAAGAGGTTGTCCATCTTAGACCAAATTTGTCCAAAAAGACCGTCATTTTAAACAAAAAATAAGTACAAAGTTAATATATCCAAGTTCAATGAATGAAATACATGTTTTTAAATCAAAATTAATTTTAAAAAGTAATTTACACAAAGTACTGTACACTTACTCCTGGTTCACTGATAAGGTCTTAAGACTTAACCTTCTCATCACCCTAATGGATACCAAACACCTTCCTAGGGGCTCTGGCTATTGTTTAATTTGTCAATATGAATGTTACTTCAGCCTAAGGTGAATGTACTAAATGTATTAAAATGATAATGACATAAAAAACACCCAAAATACAGTACTGTATTTTAAGGCAGGAGTATTTAGGGAAAAAAAAGGTGTGTATTTTCCTCCTATAGTTTTCTTTAAATAATATACAGAACTGTACCAGGAAATGTGAGGAATAAATAAAATTAATACCAACAAAAAATACTGTATTGTCAAATGAAAGTTCATTACAGCCGCCATTTGCATATTACTCCCCGTTTCACCATAGTAACGAACATCAGCCGTCACGCCCATTCCCTAGCAATGCCCCCTCCTCCCCCTACACTCTACTGACCCTCGATGTAATGGACTTTCATCTCTATAAAGTTCATGAGATCGGGGTTTCATGTCTAATGTACCCTCGATATAATGGAGTTTCATCTCTCTGTAGCCCATTAAATAGAGGATTTCACCGTGGATATTTTCCTACTTACTAATTGATCGTGAAGGTATAGTTGTGTGATTGCCCTTGGTCTATAGGCACTGTCCACCTGTTGTGTGTACTGAGTCAGGGAAGAACTGAAACAAGATTAGTCCAAACAGCGAGTGAGATGTACCAGGATTGTGTTTTGGATTACGTGATTGTTTTTTGTAACTGTAGTGATGATTGTGTTGAATATATACAGCATGTACTATAGGTTGATTGCCTCACTTACTGTTGTGTATTGTACAGAGAAGCCTTGATATAACGAACCCTCCATATAATGGACTTCATATCTATATACAGTAGTTCGTTAAATGGAGGTTTCACATCTAACGGACCCTCGATATAATGGACTTTCATCTCTATATAGTTCATTAAATGGAGGTTTCACATCTAACGGACCCTCGATATAACGGACTCTCCTCCATATAGTCCGTTATATAGATATTGTACTGTAATGATTAATGTACAGACACACACACACATAACTGAGTATTTGTTGATAATTATTGTAAAACTTTCCTATATGATGCTTTAATATAACTAACATAAAGTACATTATATATAAGGAGCTTATATGAACAAATAGCTACGTCTATAAGTTTACAAGAGAACGCAACAAGTTTATATAATATACAAAGAAATATAATGGTTATGTGTTGCTTATGTTTTATGGCTGCAGCAACACAACTAAACTGGTGATAAGTTGTTTCTCAAATGGCCATGTCCTGTTAATTTATTATGGCTGCAGCAACACAACTAAAATGGCTGTAAATCCTTGTCTAAAATGGCCAAAAGTCTTGTTAATTTATTATGGCTGCAACACAACTAAAATGACTGTAAATCCTTGTCTAAAATGGCCAAAAGTCCTGTTAATTTATTATGGCCACACCAGAACCAAAATGGCCACCTAGATAAGATGATATATAACACAGTAGAGAATAACACAAGGTCACAAATATCATCCACCGTCTCCTGTAGCAAAATAACTTAGATCTGGTAATACTGTGTTTCATCTCTCATAACATTCCGTGTAAGTTATGCTAAAAAAATAATATATATTTCTTACGTGTTCGTCTCCGCAAAGGGTTAAAGCACATGGGGGTTGTTGTAGTGAGGTCAAATTGAAACCTCTATATAATGGAGTTTTATCTCTATATAGTTCGTTAGATGGGGTTTTTTGCACCTAACGGACCCTCGAAAAATGAACTTTCATCTCTATATAGTTCATTAGATGGGGGTTTCACATTTAACGGAACCTCGACATAACAAACTTCCCTCCCCTACAGTCCATTAAATAGAGGTTTCACTCTTTCTCTCCCTTGAGGATTCGTGCTTGAAATTCCGTTTGTTTATTGCATTTTGTCGATTTATAAACAAACCCCAATACCTCTAATACGACGCCCCATCAGCTGCCGCCCCCCTGAGGTCTTGACTAAGGTGATCTCTGAATATATATGATAACAATTATGTAAGAAAACACTGACAACATATCCCACAAGAGTAGTTTTTGTACTGTACCTAATGTTTGTATGTATGTGGACATGACTGATAAGGTAAGAGTCCATGTAAGGAGTCTCTGCCTTATTATTATTGTAACTTTGAAATTAATATGATTGTAAAAGTAAATAATATACTGTACTATAAGTCTTGGTTTAATTTAACCTTCACTGTTTGTTAAGATGGGGATTAAGTGTGTTTTAATCCTTTGATGGTGGTGGTTTAACCCCTTGATGATGATGGTTTAACCCCTTAATGGTGGTTTAACCCTACAGTTTCCCCCTGTACTAACACTAAACAATAAAGACCATGTCAAAGTGCTTTGTGTGTGTGTGTGTTTATGAGCGAGTTCTGTGTGTAAAGTTTTTTTTGGCAAAATCGGTGTTTTTACAAATTATCCAGTCAATTTGTAAAGAAACCAAGAGTATAGTAATTTTACAAAATGACCTTAAATGTTTGGTCACTTTGCAAAAAAAACACCAAAATTAGCCACTTTTTAAAATCACCAATAATCTCGTCGGTGTAAGATCTCCAAACAGGTGAGAGCAACTATCACTCAGACCTTTAAACTACCTCGTTCATCACTTTAAACACTGTTCATGAATTGGCGTTACACCACCCTAGATTAGCCAATCCCGAGACAGTAACGAGGTGGTGAGGTAACTTCCGCAACAACAGGGTAACCATTCGTTCCTCAGCTTGGCTCTCGTCGTGACCAACTGTGGATCTCTCAAAAACCTTCAGTTATCTTCCATCCAGTTAATGTTTTTAAGGCAGAACACTAACAGGGAACATTGGGAGGTTCTACTGCATTACAACAAGAAATTTTACAAATACACTGACAATATTTTTGGTGATTTTGTAAAGTGGCAAATTTTTATGTGTTTTGCAAAATGCCCAAACATTTAAGGTCATTTTGTAAAATAATAATTCTTTTGGTTTCTTTACAAATTGACCGGATAATTGGCAAAAACACCAATTACCCACCAAAAAACCTAACATATATTTCTGCTGTGTGTGTGTAGGTGTTCATGTGTGTATGTAAGTGTATGTTTGACCAATACAGTACACACCAACCAGGTACACATAACATATAGACAAACACTAATTCACCATGAAGTCTTATTAAACCACATACGACTCTTCACCTCATAATGTTGGAAGAGGGACAATAAATCACCATGAAGTCTTATTAAACCACATACGACTCTTCACCTCATAATGTTGGAAGAGGGACAATAAATCACCATGAAGTCTTATTAAACCACATACGACTCTTCACCTCATAATGTTGGAAGAGGGACAATAAATCACCATGAAGTCTTATTAAACCACATACGACTCTTCACCTCATAATGTTGGAAGAGGGACAATAAATCACCATGAAGTCTTATTAAACCACATACGACTCTTCACCTCATAATGTTGGAAGAGGGACAATAAATCACCATGAAGTCTTATTAAACCACATACGACTCTTCACCTCATAATGTTGGAAGAGGGACAATCACATGTAGTAGCCTTTGTTATTGATGTATTATAGGTAAATTACAGAGCTACATTATATGAAAGATGTACAAAAGGTGAGCTCCTGAGAGGGGTAAAATGAACAGGTAATTTTACAGGTAGTCTCAGTAAAATGTATATGAATTGCCTTATAGGTTTTTGTGGCGATTGTATGAAGGATTGTATTAAAACGCCACCAGCACTGTCCTTGCTTGTATTAAAACACCAGCACTGCCCTAGCTTGTAGACCTTGCACACAAACAAGCAAAGACAATGTTGGTGTTTTGCCACAAGCAATCGCCAAAAAAAATCGTCAACTTGCATAAATTTTTCCGAGACATCCTGAGCATTTCAATGGATATCCATTAGCTTTAAAGAGTTCCTGTGGTCAAAATAACGGCAAGTTGCGATCCTCGTCCACTAAGGGATAAGACTTCTCACATACTGAACTATTTATACTGATGTCAATTTTAAACATACCTGATTGTTTGATTAAGGAATAGAATTAAATGAAAATTGGTAACTCCAGTTTATTTCACCTGATGATTAAACACCTTAACACTACCTGGAGGGGTTAGGTTAGACTGGGTTAGGTTAGGTTAGACTGGGTTAGATTAGGTTAGACTGGGTTAGGTTAGGTTAGACTGGGTTAGGTTAGGTTAGACTGGATTAAGATAGGACAGCATACGTGGTTAATCCTAAGGCGAAATAAACAAGGGGGTGCTAATCTTCAGGTGATCCACAAAATAGTCATGTAGGCAGCAGACACTCAGAGTAAAGAGAGAGAGAGAGAGGTACAGCTGTGAGGCATCAGGAGGACTGTGGAGGCTGCTGCATGCCCTGTTGTTTCTGCAGCTGGTGTTGTTGTAGCAGCTGTATGTGTTTACTCTTGATGGCCTCCAGTTCACTGACTCGGGTCTTGGTGTGGTCGAGACGATGCATCGCCATCTGGAGGGTCTTCTGGGAGTTGTAGCTCGACCCCTCGTGCGCCTGGCCTGTGGTGCGATCGGGGTTTATCGAGTCAGTCTCTCGCTAACAATAACACCCGAATAAATTAATTAAACTCCGAGGTGCTCCAGGTGACAAGTGAACGAGTGGCAGGAGAAAATAAAGTCGGAAAATGCATAAAAGTCCAGCCATTATAAACACATCTCAAGAGTTGTTTTGTTACTTGTCTCAATCTTCCTCAGGCATCACAGCTGTTCCTTACCACCTGTAATACTCTACACCTGTCTCAAGATATATAATATTTGTTACTGTACTGTTGGATCTAGTCTAAGTAATGAAACACCAAGAATACATTACTATTTAGCTACATAAACCAGTCAATGTAGAGATGTTTGGACCGAGTTTATCACAGCCGTCATCAGTGGACATTCCGTGTTCCTTGTGTTCATGTCCTGGGAGAGGAACGAAGAACCAGGACCTCAAGTTACTGGTTATAGTTTAAAGATTCAGCCTTATGGCACAACCTTCACTCACCTGTAGACACCTGAGTGAGGTAGTTAATTTGCTTGGCCAACTCCGTCTCGACGTTGGTCAGCGTCTGGCGGAACTGGTTGACGTGAGCTTCTACTTGTTTGTTGGCGGGTTTGTCTTTGCTCAGTTCTGTCAGGGCTTGACCTGTAGTGAGAACCAGTAGTAGGAATGAGTCATGACCCACTAACACTACAGTACAAGGTACCCACCAATTATCTCATCTATTTTAAGACATAATTACTTTACTACTTGACCTGTTGTATAGCGACAACCTGTTTTGTCTATATACTGTACGTGCTGAACTGTATGCCTACACCGGGGGTCGGCAACCTTTATACACTAGTCGGCCACTTAATGGTACGAGTGATCGGTGATCGGCCGCAGGCCAACATAACTCGGCACTGTGTTCCACAGAATTTAATGTAAAATCATATTTAACACTAAACACAGCTTTCATTTTCACCACATACAGTACTGTACTCTGCACTGAAACAATAGCAGTAGTCACTTGCCTAGTTCAATGTTCTGTAAAGAAATTAAGAAAACATAATTTTTAGCAATACAAATTATGTTAATATGAAACTGTCTTGGAGCAGTACAACATAATGGTTTAATAGCTGATTCTCATCCATAATACAGTACAGTGGGTCGGGATATATCGCGACTTTATATCACGATTTTTTTATATCGCGGCTACCAAAATTATCGACATTTTCCTATATATAACTCTATTTTTTTCTTCGCGAGGGAAATCAGGCGGGAAATATTTCAAATGTACCGCCATGGCAAACAAATGCGTTATTTGCTCACCAGAGGCGCCACCGTGGCTGCTCACTCACCGGCTCAATCTTTCTGAGTGAGTGACGAAAAAGCCGCCGACTGCTGCAGACTACGACTTCTAAGGTGAGTGTAAATGGGTTGCTAGTGACGTGTGAAGTGAAGATAATGGAAAATATTAAATACTGTAACTAATATATTTGGTGTTTGTTTATGGTTGTTAAGTGAGGGTGGCAGTGTGTCGTCCGTTTTTGTCGGGATGGTGCGTCAGTTGCCGAGCCTGGTGTTCCGGAGTCCAGTGTTCATTGGTGCTTTAGTTAGTAAGAAAATAAACTCGTTAAGTCACTTTTATTGGCCTCCAGAACCTAACCCTATTTTCCCCATTGATTACATGTAATTATATATGTCACGATTTAGTATATAGTGAACGTCCTTAGTCCCTACCTGCCGATATATCCCGACACCTACTGTACAAGAATTCAGGGGAAATTGTTTTATAAAGTAGTACAGTATTATGATATCCTGCAGTACAATAACCTGCCCCAAATAATGTAATGTTATTATAAATGACAGATAATATATTCTCCAGGTGTAATATTATGGTGAAATAAAGTTTGTTCTTTGTATAGGAAAATAAGGACTTCCCTGCCAAATACTGTAGACAAAACAACACCAGAATTAATGTGAGGGTCGTGCTGGGATGTGATTTGCAACTACAGAAAAAGTTGGGTCTAGTGTGTTAGAGCTGCAGCCTTCACCAGTTGTGTGTGTGACTGCTGGTGGTGAGCTGAGAGCAGTAGACTTGTTCTCCACAAAGGTAAACACTCAATCACTGTTCACACCATATGTTGATTTCCCTGCTTTTTATTTTCACCCAAAATATAAGGAATAATGACAGTTTTACCGGCCACATAGCCCGAAATTTAGACGTCACTCAGCCGGCCGCATACATTCCTCTTTCTGCGGCCGGAAAAATGGAGATTGCCAACCCTTAGTTTATATACATGGTGAACTGTATACCTGCATTGTCTACATATACATAATGAATCAATGTGAATTTATAATAATGATATTACTGATTAAATACCCAACTATATATCTACCTGTGACACCTGCAAAACACCTGTCATAACACAAACACCTGGGCCAAGAGACAGGTGTATAGTAGTAGTTCAACTTAATCATTAAAGAAGATGACTTGATATGCCACCACCAACTCCCATTGTCTTCAGCTCACCACAAATGTCTCCATATAACAAGTCCTGCGAGACACGAGGACCAAGCGTGTCACCCACCGGGGCGTAATAAATTAATTAAATAAATAAAGAAGATGACACAGCACATTTCTGACCAATCCATTTGCTTATATGGTAAACAGAAGTTATCCATAAAATATCTAACCCACTTAAAAACACGATAACCTCAAAAAACATTAATGATACAACTCGTTAGGTTAGGTTAGGTTAGGTCAGATTTATGGTATAATGTCGGAGAGATTAGAGATGGAAAGAAATTATACAGAAAAATTCTCTAGAAGGACTCAGTTGATGGTGAGTGTTTATTCGTCATCAACACCTGAAACTGCTTAAACGACCAGAGGTGGATGTGGTCCATAATGAGGGGGAACATTACATAAGAACATAAGAAAATAAGGCGTCTGCAATAGGCCGGTTGGCAGCTCCTGTTGAGAGTTACTACCACTCTCTATCATCCATGAATCTATCTAGCCTCCTTTTAAAACATTCCAGCACTTATTACAAAGCTGCTAAGCTTGTTCCACTCGTCCACCACCCTATTTATGAACCAGTTCCTTCCTATCTCCCTCCTAAACCTAAACTTATCCAACTTAAATCCGTTGCAACGAGTCCTATCCTGCTCGGATATTATAAGAACTTTATCTATATCCCCTTTATTGATTCCTTTCACCCACTTAAATATTTCTATCATATCTCCCCGCACTCTTCGTCTTTCTAGGGAATGCAAGTTTAGTTTCTTTAACCTATCCTGATATGGAAGGTTTCTAAGTCCCGGAATCATTTTTGTCATTCTTCGCTGCACCGACTCTAGTGAATTTATATCCATTCTATAATAGGGGCACCAGAACTGAACCGCATAATCGAGGTGCGACCTAACTAGCGCAAGATATAGCTGCAATAAGACCTCTGCACTCTTGTTACTTACACTTCTAGATATAAAACCCAATACTCTGTTTGCCTTATTTCGAACATTAACTCACTGTTTTCTAGGCCGTAGGTCCGGGCTTACGAGTACCCCTAGGTCTCTTTCACAAGTCGACTTCTCTAGGTTGATGTTGTTAAGGCATTACAGTAAACCAGGTATACATGTAAACTGTAATTCCTGTACAGTATTTAATTAATGGTGATCTAGAGGAGGGAAAAATGTTCTTAATTCTATGGCTGTATAAAATAAGTAAAGGTGTGACATATAGTTTTACTTCATACTGTAACACACGACTGAAGTTAATAGCGGTCAAAAAAACCATTTCTATATTCCGCATGGTTCCTTAACTCTTCCTCAAACAAGAATTTACAAATGCCCCAGTACTTTATCAAGACTATTCTTAGTTCAGTTTTTGCCGAATTTCCACTAATTTTTTTTTTCCGGCGGTGGATATTTTGCCGTGAGCGATAAGTTCCTACTAATGCTATTTTACCGTGAGTGTGTTCTGATTGTCTTATTGTCCATTACCGTGACTCTGGTGGCATTTGTCATTTACTTAACCGTGAGTCGACTATTGTGTAACCTAACCTAACCTAACCTAAGGCCCCCCCTCAGACCCTAACCCACATACAGTATATCCTATATATCTCACCGGCTGACTGCAACACTGTAGCTATATCCTTCTCTATACTGTCCAGGGCCTGTAATCTATCCATAGGTGAAGCCATAGCCATCTTTATAACACAGTAGAGAGAGAGAGTTTAATAAGACACAGTAAGGAGTCTTGTCTTCCCTCAGTCAATGGTTTGTTTACACAGAGAACGTTGCCGGGACCTTCCTACCCAACATGTCGTACACCAGTCCTCACCTTATCTTATCTCTTATTAAATAACTACAGGTTTTGATGTATTTATTATAGATAATTATGTATATATATATTCGTTAAAGTTGATATAAAAATACATAATGGCTTAACTAGATGTTATTTTTGTTATGTATATTCAGCGCTGCCAGACGATTCCTATAATGTATCGTACATCTTACTTAAATAATCGTACCAAACAGTCATACATTTTAGTATATACTGTATATACTGTAAAAAATGTATATTCTGTATAATATATAAACGATAAATCAACATGAATGTATAATGCTTAAGGAAGAAGAGATAAAAGGATATTTTCAGCAAACTCTTCATACTATAATTTTTACTTTGTGCTTTTCGTTGCTAATTCACTCCAATGTTCCATTAAATTTAAAATGTGATTTTCCACTTCCATAATGTACTTTTAAGCTATTAAATCACCCCTTACCTACCTATACTTTCCATACACGCTTACAATGGTTCATCATACGAGTAAGCAATGCAGGTACAAACAACAAGTAGATTCAACCAAGAAAGTCCCAGAAACAACTATAAAATACGTCTTTCAATGGCCGTCCTTATTACGTATTTCCTAATTGCATGTAAAGTTAATCCTGGTTCCATCCCTAATTACATCACAATATATTACGGTGATTAAGAGGCAATTTCATGTTCTGCCGTCCAAACTGAAATTACTTTTGTTCCTGCTCAATTATTTTAGGTTTTCTGTCAACGTTTTCTATACAGATAAGCGGGTAGATTGATATATATTTATTCAGTGCAATTCCCAGAGAAACTTACATTGCTTCAGCATATACATAAGACAGTGTAGGTATACAAACAATATACCTAGACAGTACAGGTATACAAGTTCTGAAATAAATATGTTAGGCCTCACCATTTCCTCCAATATGTCCTGGAAATCACACATCTGTAGTATAACTAAAGCTGCCTCCCGAAAGTTGGGAATGCTGTACAGATACTGTAGCTACTTCACTCCTGAGCAGTTGCTCCAAGCATATAAGGGATTCATTCGCCCTAACTTGGAGGGCACTAGACGCCAATAACTGCATATTGGTAAGTGACATGGCAGCTGCTGACGAGTACTCGACCACCTCTCACGTTCTCCAGCTTTGTCTTGCCTTGCAAGACCGACTGGAGAAGGTTGAGAAGGAGGTCCAGAGTCTCAAGGGCGAAAACTTAGCCTTGAAGCTAGTTTTAGAGGAGAAGAAAACCTCTGCCAGTGTCGTGAAGGACGGTGAAGTTGAAGTGGATTCATGGAAGGTAGTTGCTGCTAGTGCTACAAAAGGCACTCAGCTGTAGACCTAAACAACAGGTTCAGCCCCTTAAGTGACGAGTGTGAGGAAGGTGCTAGTAACACTACTCCCTCTGTTAGTGTGGAGAGAGGGAGTAGCGCAGGTAAGAAATCACCACACTCAGGTAAGGTCAAATGTGTTTCTGTCATGGGAGACTCGATGGTGAAGTATTTAGGTAACAATCTCTGCACTAAAGTTAGGAAGCTCGAGTGTCTCCCCGGGGCAGGGATAGGTAGAGTGCTGGAGAGAGTGGAGAACGTCATTGATGACTGTGGAGACAATCCCATAGTCTTACTCAGTGCAGGAGGCAATGACGTAGGTAAGCTTACCAGTGTTGAACTGAGTAAGCTGTATAGGGAAGCTCTAGATAAGATTAGGGTAAAGGGTGGAACTCCTATTGCTTGCTCTATCCTACCTAGACGTGGTGCCAGTCGTGAATGGATGTCCCGTGCAATCGGTTTCAATTGCTGGTTGGAAGAACAGTGTAAAGAGCTGTCGACGCCATTCATTGATAGTTGGAGCCTGTACTATGGTGATGATAGTATGTATGCAAGGGATGGGGTGCATTTAAGTAGGAAGGGGGTGGCGGTGCTGGCGAAGATAGCTGACAGGGGAGTGAAGGTGGGGTTTAAAAATGTCCAAATCCCATCAATGAAACAGAAGTAGATAATGCTGAAAATATAGTTAGTCATAATAACAAACATCAAAGTAATAAATGTAAAACAGATAGAAACGGAAGAAATATATTGAGTGTTTAATATACTAATAGTAGAAGCCTGTGTAACAAAATGGACCAGCTCAGGGCCATTGTTAGTAAAGAGAACATAGATATAATTGCAATAACGGAAACATGGATAAATTCAAACAGCAAACATTTTTTAGCAGAATTTCATATTCCAGGATATAACCTATTTAAATTTGACAGAGTAGGAAGGAGAGGGGGCGGTGTAGCAGTGTATATCAGGGTGTCATTAAAAAGCTGCAATAAATCAAACATTAAAACAAATAGCGACAATGAAAGTATTTGGGTAGAGATTGGTGAGGGCAGTGAGTCCGTAGTCATTGGTGTTATATATAGACCACCTAATTTGAGTAGGAACGATGGTAAATTGCTATGGGAGGAAATAAAGAAGGCATCTGATAGAAACAATGTATGTATTCTAGGCGATTTCAACTTTTCAGGCATAGATTGGAAAAATCAACTTAGCGATAATGAATCTGAAGATTTTCTAGAAGTAGTACAAGATAGTTTTTTATATCAATTCATAAACTCGCCCACTAGAGGAAATAATATCCTCGATTTAGTTCTCAGTAATAATGAAAATCTAGTAAAAGATGTTGGGATTGGAGACGAACTAGGAAACAGTGATCATAAAGCCATATATTTTAACATAATATGGGATGGCAGGAAGAAGGAAAATTCGGCCTTGATCCCGGATTTTAGGAAGGCTAATTACGGTAGCTTAAGGAGAGACCTAAGGGATGACCCTATGGTCAAAAGATTAATCCCCCCCACACCTCCGGAAACTGTCAACTTAGGACGGGATAACCCCGAATTTAATTTAGCAGCTACTTATGAACAATTTATTGCGACAATCAATAATGCTCAAAATAAACACATCCCTAAAAGAAAATTCAGATCGATACGGAACCAACCAAAATGGATGAATAATAGACTCTTAGATCTTCTAGGGAAAAAGAAAGGAGTATATAGAAAAGTTAAGAAAGGCGAAAATCACTTACTTGGTTACTATCAGAACCTAACAAGACAGGTAAAAACAGAAATTAGGAAAGCAAAGAGAAATTATGAAATCAAGGTAGCAAACGAATCGAAAAATAACCCCAAAGCTTTTTATCAACTGTATAAATCAAAGGTTAGAGATACAATAGGTCCCCTTAAAACTACGACAGGAGAAATGACTGATGATGAGTTAGAAATGTGTAGTACGTTAAATAGTCATTTTCGCTCCGTATTCACAAATGAAAACCTAGCACAGTTTCCAGAAGTTCATAAGGTATATAACGACAGTATAGAAAATATGTTGATGAATATCAATATTACTAGTAACGATGTGCTTAAAGTAATTAACAAACTGAAGCCTCATAAATCGCCTGGTCCAGACGAGGTATATGCTAGAATATTAAAAGAATGTAGAGATGAGTTGAGTAATCCATTAGCAGTTTTATTTAATAAGTCATTAGAATCGGGCCTAGTGCCAGAAGCTTGGAAACTTGCAAATGTAGTTCCGATTTTCAAAAAGGTGATAAATCAATTGCATCAAATTACCGTCCCATTAGTCTCACGTCAATCATAGGCAAGTTGCTAGAGTCAATTATTGCTACAAAAATCAGAAGCCACCTTGAAACATTCAACTTAATTCATTCTTCTCAGCACGGGTTCACCCAGGGACGTTCTTGTCTCACAAATTTGCTTAGCTTTTTCTCAGAAGTATATGAAGCGGTAGATAATGATAAGTCATATGATATAATTTATTTAGATTTCAGTAAAGCATTCGATAGAGTCCCTCATGAGAGATTGATAAGGAAGGTAGAAGCACATGGAATAGGTGGATCATTATTAAAATGGATTAGGTCATGGTTAACTGGTAGGAAACAAAGAGTCAGCATAAATGGATTAAAGTCAGACTGGGGTGCGGTCAAAAGCGGAGTTCCCCAGGGATCTGTATTAGGCCCTCTGCTGTTTGTTATATTCATTAATGATCTTGATTTAGGCATAACTAGTAGGATTAGTAAATTTGCAGATGATACCAAAATGGGGAGAGTGATAAATTCAGACAGTGACTTTGAACACCTTCAAAGAGATCTAGATACCTTACATGAGTGGTCAGTAGACTGGCAAATGAATTTTAATACTGATAAATGCAAGGTACTACAGATAGGGAAGACGAATACAAACGTTAAGTATAAACTAGGTAACACGGAAATAGAAAACTCAGTTTGTGAAAAAGATCTAGGTGTATTTGTTAGCAACGACTTGAAACCTAGAAAACAATGTATTAGCGTTCGCAACAAGGCAAACAGGATTCTAGGGTTCATATCTAGGTCTGTGAGTAACAGAACTGCTGACGTTATCTTGAAACTTTACCTAGCATTAGTGAGGCCACACATGGATTATGCGGTTCAGTTCTGGTGTCCTTATTATAGAATGGACATAGATTCTTTGGAGAGAGTACAAAGAAGAATGACAAAAATGATCCATAATATTAGAAACCTTCCATATGAAGAAAGACTGAAAAGCTTAGGCTTGCATTCATTAGAGAGGCGTAGAGTTAGGGGAGATATGATAGAGGTGTTCAAGTGGGTAAGTGGGATTAACAAGGGTAAAATGGAAGATGTTCTGAAGCTCAGTAATAACGAAATAACTAGAACAAATGGCTTTAAATTAGATAAATTCCGATTCAGAAAGGATATAGGCAAGCACTGGTTTGGTAATAGAGTTGTGGATATGTGGAATAGGCTACCGAGTGCTATAGTAGGATCGGGGACGCTAGGGAGCTTCAAGACGAAGTTGGATAGGCACATGGAAGTGCTGGGATGGGTGTGAAAGGGATCTGCCCTGTATGGGCCAGTCGGCCTCCTGCAGTATCCCACTTTCTTATGTTCTTATATCTGGGGTGGCTCTTCTTCTGTTTGATAGGGTGGAATCAAAGGCATTTCGTCATATTAACTCTCCTCCTTTAGTTGATAATCTCTCTCCCCTTTTCTCCACCACAATGTTGCTTCACTCTCTCTCTTTTACAGGTACTTTAACGGGCAATGTTCGCTGGATTTGGCATCCTGTGTACCGCCGGCAAGGCCGTGGGCCCCTAACACTCGTCTTGCCCGCGGTGCCCACCATTTCTCTGTGGATGTCGGTCACACTATAATAACCCGTTACAGAACCTCCTTCTTTCCTCACACAACCAAACTGTGGAATGCTCTGCCTTCTTCTGTGTTTCCATGATCTTACAATGTGTCTCACTTTAAAAAGCTGGTTTTCCGGCATCTTCGTGGTGTAGATTAATACAGTATAACCTTTTGACCTGTGCCCGGGTGGGCTAATTCCCGTAAAAAAAAAATACAAACAATATACCTGGACAGTACAGGTATACAAACAATATACCTAGACAGTACAGGTATACAAACAATATACCTAGACAGTACAGGTATACAAACAATATACCTAGACAGTACAGGTATACAAACAATATACCTGGACAGTACAGGTATACAAACAATATACATAGACAGTACAGGTATACAAACAATATACCTACACAGTGTAGGTATACAAACAATGTACCTAGACAGTACAGGTATACAAACAATATACCTAGACAGTACAGGTATACAAACAATATACCTGGACAGTACAGGTATACAAACAATATACCTAGACAGTACAGGTATACAAACAATATACCTAGACAGTACAGGTATACAAACAATATACCTAGACAGTACAGGTATACAAACAATATACCTGGACAGTACAGGTATACAAACAATATACCTAGACAGTACAGGTATACAAACAATAGTAAACAGGAAGGCACATCGACCAAGACAAATTCCCTTTGAGAAGACAAAGGGTTAGGGGTGAAGACAAAGGGTCAGGTGAAGACAAAGGGTCAGGTGAAGACAAAGGGTCAGGTAGGGAGTGAGAGAGGGAGGTAGGGAGTGAGAGAGGGAGGTAGGGAGTGAGAGAGGGAGGTAGGGAGTGAGAGAGGGAGGTAGGGAGTGAGAGGGAGGTAGGGAGTGAGAGAGGGAGGTGAGGAGAGTGGGAGAGGGAGGTAGGGAGTGAGAGAGGGAGGTAGGGAGTGAGAGAGGGAGGTAGGGAGTGAGAGAGGGAGGTAGGGAGTGAGAGAGGGAGGTAGGGAGTGAGAGAGGGAGGTAGGGAGTGGGAGAGGGAGGTAGGGAGTGAGAGAGGGAGGTAGGGAGTGGGAGAGGGAGGTAGGGAGTGAGAGAGGGAGGTAGGGAGTGAGAGAGGGAGGTAGGGAGTGAGAGAGGGAGGTAGGGAGTGAGAGAGGGAGGTAGGGAGTGAGAGAGGGAGGTAGGGAGTGAGAGAGGGAGGTAGGGAGTGAGAGAGGGAGGTAGGGAGTGAGAGAGGGAGGTAGGGAGTGAGAGAGGGAGGTAGGGAGTGAGAGAGGGAGGTAGGGAGTGGGAGAGGGAGGTAGGGAGTGAGAGAGGGAGGAGGGGTGAGAGAGGGAGGTAGGGAGTGAGAGAGGGAGGTAGGGAGTGGGAGAGGGAGGTAGGGAGTGAGAGAGGGAGGTAGGGAGTGAGTGAGGGAGGTAGGGAGTGGGAGAGGGAGGTAGGGAGTGAGAGAGGGAGGTAGGGAGTGAGAGAGGGAGGTAGGGAGTGGGAGAGGGAGGTAGGGAGTGAGAGAGGGAGGTAGGGAGTGGGAGAGGGAGGTAGGGAGTGAGAGAGGGAGGTAGGGAGTGGGAGAGGGAGGTAGGGAGTGAGAGAGGGAGGTAGGGAGTGAGAGAGGGAGGTAGGGAGTGAGAGAGGGAGGTAGGGAGTGAGTGAGGGAGGTAGGGAGTGAGAGAGGGAGGTAGGGAGTGGGTGAGGGAGGTAGGGAGTGAGAGAGGGAGGTAGGGAGTGGGAGAGGGAGGTAGGGAGTGGGTGAGGGAGGTAGGGAGTGAGAGAGGGAGGTAGGGGTGAGAGGGAGGTAGGGAGTGGGAGAGGGAGGTAGGGAGTGAGTGAGGGAGGTAGGGAGTGAGAGAGGGAGGTAGGGAGTGAGAGAGGGAGGTAGGGAGTGAGAGAGGGAGGTAGGGAGTGAGAGAGGGAGGTAGGGAGTGAGAGAGGGAGGTAGGGAGTGAGAGAGGGAGGTAGGGAGTGAGTGAGGTCGACCAACTAGCTACACAAGGACGCGTGAAGCAACTAGTGGAGGGGGGTAGCGACTCCATGATCCAGTTTTAATTATATTTCGTTCACATTAATTCATCTTCGTTCTATGTAAACAAACATTTCCCGCGCTTTTTTTTTTTTTTGGCGGGTTAAGAGAGATAATATTTACAATCGTTATTCAATTGTTTCTAAATCACATGTAAGTAATTTAAAGGTGTTTTGGGTATTTAGTGGTGTTGAAGTAGTGGTGTGTTATGATCGCCTGGCGTTAGGTAGGCGTCCGTGGTGCCAGCATCGTCGCCCATGATGTGAAAGCTGTTCTCGTTGGCTCTCTGACAGAAGAATCCGCCCAGCTAAGACAGACAGACATACAGACAGATAGAGAGACAGACATACAGACAGATAGAGAGACAGACATACAGACAGATACAGACAGACAGACAGATAGAGACAGACAGACAGAAGGGCAGACACTTCAAACATCTGTCTTATGAGTGAAGAAGATCCATCCGTCTAATATTCCTACGACTCACCTGTAAATTAGCCACCCTAGATGATCTCACCTGTTGATTAATTTACCTCAACGTTACCTGGAGGTTTAGGTTTAGGTTAGGTTGAGAAGATTACCAAGGGAGTATTGTATAGTGAAACCTCGATATAACGGACTCCTATCTCCATATAATCCGTTAAATGGAGGTTTCATATATAACGGTACCTCGATATAACGGACTTAGTGTTTACAAAGTCCCCTGACACACACGCACACACACGCACACACACGCACATATATCATTTCCAGGGCAACAACATTACCTCGCCGTGGGTGTGAGTGCAGGTGGGCGTGCGGGTGGGTGCGCGGGTGGGTTGGTGGGTGTGAAACAAAGGTCAAACCCAACTCTTGCAACAGAACAACCAATCATAACTCTCCGTGGCATGTGTACTCCACCTTCAGCCAATGAGAAGTGAGACCCAAATTAGAGGTGTTTTATCCGTGTGTGGGCGGCGGGACCTGATTGGTCGGCTGTACATTTAAGGGAAACTGGGTGACGCATTGACCAATCACAGTTCGCCTTTTAGGGACGTGTCTTTCCCGCCATTGAGAATTAAGATAGCCAAATATGTGACGTATTTTACCTGTTTGACGAAGTCAGGTGACGTATTTTACCTGTTTAACGAGGTCATGTGACGTATTTTATCTGTTTAACGAGGTCATGTGACGTATTTTACCTGTTTGACGAAGTCAGGTGACGTATTTTACCTGTTTAACGAGGTCATGTGACGTATTTTACCTGTTTAACGAGGTCATGTGACGTATTTTACCTGTTTAACGAGGTCATGTGACGTATTTTACCTGTTTAACGAGGTCATGTGACGTATTTTACCTGTTTAACGAGGTCATGTGACGTATTTTATCTGTTTAACGAGGTCATGTGACGTATTTTACCTGTTTGACGAGGTCATGTGACGTATTTTACCTGTTTAACGAGGTCATGTGACGTATTTTACCTGTTTAACGAGGTCATGTGACGTATTTTATCTGTTTAACGAGGTCATGTGACGTATTTTACCTGTTTAACGAGGTCATGTGACGTATTTTACCTGTTTAACGAGGTCATGTGACGTATTTTACCTGTTTAACGAGGTCATGTGACGTATTTTACCTGTTTAACGAGGTCACGTGACGTATTTACCTGTTTAACGAGGTCATGTGACGTATTTTACCTGTTTAACGAGGTCATAATAATAATAATAATAATGATAGTAATAATAATAATAATAATAATAATAATAATAATAATAATAATAATAATAACAATAATAATAATAATAATAATAGTAATAATAATAATAATAATAATAACAATAATAATAATAATAATAATAACAATAATAATAATAATAATAATAACTAATAATAATAATAATAATAATAATAATAATAATAATAATAATAATAATAATAATAATAATAATAATAATAATAATAATAATAATAATAATAATAATAATAATAATAATAATAATAACAATAATAATAATAATAATAATAATAATAATAATATAACAATATATAATAATAATAATAATAATAATAATAATAATAACAATAATAATAATAATAATAATAATAATATAATAATAATAATAACAATAATAATAATAATATTAATAATAACAATAATAATAATAATAATAATAATAACAATAATATAATAATAATAATAATAATAATAATAATAATAATAATAATAATAATAATAATAATAATAATAATAATAATAATAATAATAATAATAATAATAATACGTATCAACCCTAACCTAATCTAACGTAACCTAACAAAACTTAAACTTAAATCCCACGGTACAAGAATCGAGTGTGTTGTGTCAGATCCGGTAACTCACTCACACACACACACACACACACACACACACACACTCGTCAGTGCTCCAGCTTTCATAAAAAAAGTGTTGCTTAAGTCGAGTGATTGGAGGAGGAGGGGGAAGGGGAGGAGGGGGAGGAGGAGGGGGAAGGGGAGGAGGGGGAGGAGGGGGAAGGGGAGGAAGGAGTGAGGGGTGATGGGAAATGGTGAGGAATATTTGTATTTATTTCAATCTCGTCCTAGCCTGACCTGACCCGTCCTAACCTGACCCGTCCTGACCTGACCTGACCCGTCCTAACCTGACCTGACCCGTCCTGACCCGTCCTAACCTGACCTGACCCGTCCTGACCTGACCTGACCCGTCCTGACCCGTCCTAACCTGACCTGACCCGTCCTGACCTGACCTGACCCGTCCTAACCTGACCTGACCCCTCCTGACCTGACCTGACCCGTCCTGACCCGTCCTAACCTGACCTGACCCGTCCTGACCTGACCTGACCCGTCCTGACCTGACTGTTAATGTCATTACCTGGTTGAGGGAGTTTGTTTGCATAGGTCAGGTTAGGTCAGCTAAGGTCAGGTCAACTAAGGTCAGGTCAGGACACACATACACGTGTTCAAACGCACACACGCCTGTACACACACACACACACACACTATACCCAGTTTGTGTACACGACTCACATATATTACTCATCATTGCAAGTGGAATGTGTTGCAAGACCCCGTGTGTGTGTGTGGTGTGTGTGTGTGTGTGTGTGTGTGTGTGTGCAGTACATACATACATACATAA
>CAUDMG010002121.1:35000-40000 GCA_958450375.1 Homarus gammarus | reverse complement strand
TTTGTCTCTCATTCTCTCCCTCCCTCTCTCTCTATCTCTCAATCACTCACCTGGGCAGTTGTGACGTCATCAATCACCCAGCTGACCTGAATACCTGTGTGTTGAAGCCGTCAGAGGTCACCTACCTGTACGCGTCCAATTAACCTGTCATTCCTCCTTACCTAACCTAACCTAACCTAACCAAACGCTAACCTAACATAACCTAACCTAATCTAAGCAAACCTAACCTAACTTAACACACACACACACACACACACACACACACACACACACACACACAGTATGTATACCTGCATTGTGTGAGAGAGAGAGAGAGAGAGAGAGAGAGAGAGAGAGAGAGAGAGAGAGAGAGAGAGAGAGAGAGAGAGAGAGAGAGAGAGAGAGAGAGAGAGAGCCAATATTTCTAGACTGCATTACTACTACACGACACGATAAATGTCTACGATAGATAAGACGATATATAAGAACGATAGGCTGTATAACTACGTCACTACAGACACACTATGACGCAGCAAGCCAATAGAAAACGGGGTGTGGGGTGGTGGGGGGGTGGGTGGTGGGGGGGGTGGGGGGTGGGGGGGGTGGTGGGTGGGGGGGGGTGTGGTAGGTGTGGGGTGGTGGGGGGGGTGTGGTGAAGGGTGATTCATTGTTATTATGTAGAAGGTGAAGGTTAGAGCCCTGTGGGGGGGGAGGGGAGGGGTGGGGAGGGGTGGGGAGGGGTGGGGGGAGGGGTGGGGAGGGGTGGGGTGGGACTTAAGTGAACAAATTATCTGTAACGAGTGTATAAGAACTAAGATACACACACACACACACACACACACACACACACACACACACACACACACACACATAATGTCAAGGTCACACACACACAAACACTCAACCACACCCTCTTTGTTATTATTGTCACGGGCTGAGTGTCTTAAGTGTGTGTGGGGGGGGGAAGTGTGTGGGGGGGGGAGGGGGGTGTGTGGGTGGATGGGGGGATGTGGGGGGATGGGGGGTGTGTGGGGGGAGGGGGTGGATGTTAAGTGTGTGTGGGTGTTAAGTGTGTGTAGGTGTTAAGTGTGTGTAGGTGTTAAGTGTGTGTGGGTGTTAAGTGTGTGTAGGTGTTAAGTGTGTGTAGGTGTTAAGTGTGTGTAGATGTTAAGTGTGTGTAGGTGTTAAGTGTGTGTAGATGTTAAGTGTGTGTGTAGGTGTTAAGTGTGTGTAGGTGTTAAGTGTGTGTAGGTGTTAAGTGTGTGTAGGTGTTAAGTGTGTGTAGGTGTTAAGTGTGTGTAGATGTTAAGTGTGTGTAGGTGTTAAGTGTGTGTAGGTGTTAAGTGTGTGTAGTAGGTGTTAAGTGTGTGTAGGTGTTAAGTGTGTGTAGGTGTTAAGTGTGTGTGGGTGTTAAGTGTGTGTAGGTGTTAAGTGTGTGTGATAATTAAGTTTCATATTTAACTAGCTAAGCTAATTTAATTTTTTTTCCAGTTAAGTTAACCTGATATTTCGTACATTAACTAATTAAGCTAAAAATTTGTCCGGTTAAGTTAGGATAAGTTAACCTGTCTGTGTTAAATTTGCTTCGGGTAATTTCCAGGTGGATTAAATATCTTAATATCGTGTAAATGTTTTCCAGAAGAGTCAATGATTACTGTAGTGTGAATAGTGAGGCAGTGTGGCACAATAGTGAGGCAGTGTGGCACAATAGTGAGGCAGTGTGGCACAATAGTGAGGCGGTGTGGCACAATAGTGGGGCAGTGTGGCACAATAGTGAGGCAGTGTGGCACAATAGTGAGGCAGTGTGGCACAATAGTGAGGCGGTGTGGCACAATAGTGAGGCAGTGTGGCACAATAGTGAGGCAGTGTGGCACAATAGTGAGGCAGTGTGGCGCAATAGTGGGGCAGTGTGGCACAATAGTGAGGCAGTGTGGCACAATAGTGAGGCAGTGTGGCACAATAGTGAGGCAGTGTGGCACAATAGTGGGCAGTGTGGCACAGTAGTGAGGCAGTGTGGCACAATAGTGGGGCAGTGTGGCACAATAGTGAGGTAGTGTGGCACAGTAGTGAGGCAGTGTGGCACAGTAGTGAGGCAGTGTGGCACAATAGTGGGGCAGTGTGGCACAATAGTGGGGCAGCGTGGCACAATAGTGGGGCAGTGTGGCACAATAGTGGGGCAGTGTGGCACAATAGTGGGGCAGCGTGGCACAATAGTGGGGCAGTGTGGCACAATAGTGTGGCAGTGTGGCACAATAGTGAGGCAGCGTGGCACAATAGTGGGGCAGTGTGGCACAATAGTGAGGCAGTGTGGCACAATAGTGAGGCGGTGTGGCACAATAGTGGGGCAGTGTGGCACAATAGTGGGGCAGTGTGGCACAATAGTGAGGCAGTGTGGCACAATAGTGGGGCAGTGTGGCACAATAGTGAGGCAGTGTGGCACAATAGTGAGGCAGTGTGGCACACTAGTGAGGCAGTGTGGCACAATAGTGAGGCAGTGTGGCACACTAGTGAGGCAGTGTGGCACAATAGTGAGGCAGTGTGGCACAATAGTGAGGCAGTGTGGCACAATAGTGAGGCAGTGTGGCACAATAGTGAGGCGGTGTGGCACAATAGTGAGGCAGTGTGGCACAATAGTGAGGCAGTGTGGCACAATAGTGAGGCAGTGTGGCACAATAGTGAGGCAGTGTGGCACAATAGTGGGGTAGTGTGGCACAATAGTGAGGCAGTGTGGCACAATAGTGAGGCAGTGTGGCACAATAGTGAGGCAGTGTGGCACAATAGTGAGGCAGTGTGGCACAATAGTGAGGCAGTGTGGCACAATAGTGGGGTAGTGTGGCACAATAGTGAGGCAGTGTGGCACAATAGTGAGGTAGTGTGGCACAAATAGTGAGGCAGTGTGGCACAATAGTGAGGCAGTGTGGCACAATAGTGAGGCAGTGTGGCACAATAGTGAGGTAGTGTGGCACAATAGTGAGGCAGTGTGGCACAATAGTGAGGCAGTGTGGCACAATAGTGAGGCAGTGTGGCACAATAGTGGGGCAGTGTGGCACAATAGTGAGGCAGTGTGGCACAGTAGTGAGGCAGTGTGGCACAATAGTGGGGCAGTGTGGCACAATAGTGAGGCAGTGTGGCACAATAGTGAGGCAGTGTGGCACAATAGTGAGGCAGTGTGGCACAATAGTGAGGCAGTGTGGCACAATAGTGAGGCGGTGTGGCACAATAGTGGGGCAGTGTGGCACAATAGTGAGGCAGTGTGGCACAATAGTGAGGCGGTGTGGCACAATAGTGAGGCAGTGTGGCACAATAGTGAGGCAGTGTGGCACAATAGTGAGGCAGTGTGGCACAATAGTGAGGCGGTGTGGCACAATAGTGGGGCAGTGTGGCACAATAGTGAGGCAGTGTGGCACAATAGTGAGGCGGTGTGGCACAATAGTGAGGCAGTGTGGCACAATAGTGGGGCAGTGTGGCACAATAGTGAGGCAGTGTGGCACAATAGTGAGGCAGTGTGGCACAATAGTGGGCAGTGTGGCACAATAGTGAGGCAGTGTGGCACAATAGTGAGGCAGTGTGGCACAATAGTGAGGCAGTGTGGCACAATAGTGGGGCAGTGTGGCACAATAGTGAGGCAGTGTGGCACAATAGTGAGATAGTGTGGCACAATAGTGAGGCAGTGTGGCACAATAGTGAGGCAGTGTGGCACAATAGTGAGGCAGTGTGGCACAATAGTGAGGCAGTGTGGCACAATAGTGTGGCAGTGTGGCACAATAGTGAGGCAGTGTGGCACAATAGTGAGGCAGTGTGGCACAATAGTGAGGCAGTGTGGCACAATAGTGAGGCAGTGTGGCACAATAGTGAGGCAGTGTGGCACAATAGTGAGGCAGTGTGGCACAAAACTCCTTTAGTATGAATAAGTCTTGAGATAAAATGATCATAAATTCTAGACTTTTTTAACACGTGTTTATGACCTGAACGACAACTGAGGGGCAGCAGTCTGGCTATGAACGTTTCTTGTACTGGACAGGAAAGTCAACAGTATGGCTACTCACAGGGCACAATGGCTGGTGTCTTATATAGCATTTGTTAATTTTTATCAGGGGTTCATTTATAATTAATCCAAGTTAATCAATTAATTGGGCAAAATTTCGATTAAGTTAAGATAAATTGTTCTTTAAAAAGTTAACTAGTTTAGCTAATTAATTGACCCATGACTGAATTTATTAAGTGTGTGTGTGTGTGTGTGTGTGTGCGTGTGGCGACCAGTGGTGTAATGGTCAGCACGCTCGCCTCACAAGTGACTGGTCCCAGGTTCGGTCCCCAGGCAGGGTGAAACTATGGTCAAGTTTCTTTACGCCATTTGCCTCTGTCTACCCAGCAGTAATTGGGGACCTGGATGTTAATCGATTTGTGGATCGTGTTCTGGGGTAATGGTTAGCCAGTGCAGTTGGTGAGTTGTCCGGTCTTCTCGGACTATTCCTTGACACTGGGTCATGCAGCTCACAAATCACCCACCCACACCCTCCACCACCCACACCCACCCTCCACCCCCCACACCCTCCACCTCCACCACCCACCCCCCACCCCCACACCCACCCACCTTCAGCACCTCGTACAGACCAGCTCGTTATCTTGACCAATTACCCAGTAGGTGTTCCAACCACTACCACCACCCCCCAGTACTGACAACCCCGGCGGCGATAAGGTCACACACACACACACACACACAGGAACTGGCCGAGAATTGGTAACACTTATAAGATGAACTATTTTGGTTTGATCTGGTAACACTGTGTTTCGATGATGTTAACCTACCCTACCCTAACCTACCCTACCCTAACCTACCCTAACCTACCCTACCCTAACCTACCCTAGCCTACCCTACCCTAACCTACCCTAACCTACCCTACTCTAACCTACCCTAGTCTAACCTACCCTAACCTACCCTACTCTAACCTACCCTAACCTACCCTACTCTAACCTACCCTAACCTACCCTACCCTAACCTACCCTACCCTACTCTAACC
>CAUDMG010002121.1:12500-30000 GCA_958450375.1 Homarus gammarus | reverse complement strand
GCTACCTGTGTGTTGGTGTTACCTGTGTGTTGGTGTTACCTGTGTGTTGTAGTGTTGCTTGTGTTGGTGTTACCTGTGTGTTGGTGTTACCTGTGTGTTGGTGTTACCTGTGTGTTGGTGTTACTTGTGTGTTGGTGTTACCTGAGTGTTGGTGTTACCTGTGTGTTGGTGTTACTTGTGTGTTGGTGTTACTTGTGTGTTGGTGTTACCTGAGTGTTGGTGTTACCTGTGTGTTGGTGTTACCTGTGTTGGTGTTACTTGTGTGTTGGTGCTACCTGTGTGTTGGTGTTACCTGTGTGTTGGTGTTACCTGTGTGTTGGTGTTGCTTGTGTTGGTGTTACCTGTGTGTTGGTGTTACCTGTGTGTTGGTGTTACCTGTGTGTTGGTGTTACTTGTGTGTTGGTGTTACCTGAGTGTTGGTGTTACCTGTGTGTTGGTGTTACCTGTGTTGGTGTTACTTGTGTGTTGGTGTTACCTGTGTGTTGGTGTTACCTGTGTGTTGGTGTTACCTGTGTGTTGTAGTGTTGCTTGTGTTGGTGTTACCTGTGTGTTGGTGTTACCTGTGTGTTGGTGTTACCTGTGTGTTGTAGTGTGGCCTCTACAATATCATCATCACAACTCTTCACAACCTCAACTACATGCCTCCACCCCCCAAACACAACACCCCACAAGGAGGAGAGTTAATAAGACGAAATGCCTTTGATTCCACCCTATCTAACAGTTGAAGAGCCACTCCAGACATGAGAGCAGTACTCCAAGTTAGGACGAATGAATCTCTTATATGCTTGGAGCAACTGCTCAGGAGTGAAGTAGCTACGGCATCTGTACAGCATTCCCAGCTATCGGTAGGCAGCTTTAAACAATGTTGAGGATGTGTGGCTTCCATGACATATTAGAGGAAATGGTGAGGCCTAGCATATCTGTTTTAGAATTTGGCAGAATGATAGCGTCCTGAAATGTAATTGGTGGGAGATCATCTAATTTGAAAAATGTAATTGTTAAATGCTGAGTTTCATTACTCTTGAATTTAACCAAGTTTCTACCGCCCCATTAGGAGATGCTGCACAGATCCGCATTGATAGATGTAATGATATCAGCTCTAGAAACAGATCTAGTTTGAGAGTTAGGAGGAAGGGGAAAATGTGAAGAAGAGTGAAGAGTAGAATCATCGGCGTAAGAATGGATAGAATTAGTTGTAGTGTGAAGTAAATCATTGATAAGAAGAAGGAAGAGAGTAGGTGAAAGAACAGAACCCTGTGGGACACCACTATTGGTAGAGAGCGAGAGATAGATCCCTCGACAACAACTGCCATGGATCGGTTCTCAAGGAAGCAAGAGATGAGAGAACAAAGTGGGGGAGAGAAACCATAAGAGGGAAGTTTAGATAGCAAAGACTTGTGCCATACCCTGTCAAATGCTTTGGAGATGTCGAGGGCCTTGACGACAGTTTCCCCATAATCCCTAAGAGAGGATGACCAAAGATGGGGGCAGTAGGAGAGCAGATCACCAGTAGACCTTGAAGAAGAAGAAGAAGAAGAAAGAAGAAGAAGAAGAAGAAGAAGAAGAAGAAGAAGAAGAAGAAATAACAAAAATAAGATAATGATGAAGACAACTAAGGAGCAGCAAGGACTCAAGGTCAACCTCGAGAGAAACCTTGACCTGGGACCTGACAACGGCTATCACCTGGTACGCCTCGTAATGGCCTGGTTGTAACGACCCTTAGGGCTAATCACCTATTTTCTCAGGGTAGGAATCATGCATTGTGTAAGTAGTGGTTGGTGCAGCATAAGCTTTAATATCTCACCCAGCTTGAACCTGCTTACTTACCCTGTACAACACTAACCTAACCAAACCCAACCAAACCTAACCTAACCTAACCACAAAAAAATAATCATCAGGTTGACCAATTTTTAACCTTACAGACAAAACATTAAAAAATAAACTACGATCTTTTAAGAAACAAAATTCTTATTATTATCACACAAATTAAACACTACCCTTAGGACTCACTGTGACGTCCACCTGAAATACCTCATAAGTCAATTAACCTGAGAGTTCCGAGAAAAAAAAAATATTTATGAATTTTTGTGAAATTTAGGTCAGATACGTGACCCATTCTCACTCTAAACGCACTCTCAACACACGAACGGACTTGAGTGTGTGAGAGAAACGCACTTCAATTAGTTTACACTCAATTAGGTTAGGTTAGGTTAGGTTAAGCCGTCATACTAAAGAGGTTAAAGGCGTCATACTAAAGGGGTTAAATTATCGTACTCAAGGGGTTAAATTATCGTACTCAAGGGGTTAAATTATCTTACTCAAGGAGTTAAATCATCATACGCAATGGCTAAATCATCGTACTCAAGGGGTTAAATTATCGTACTCAAGGGGTTAAATTATCGTACTCAAGGGGTTAAATCATCATACGCAATGGCTAAATCATCGTACTCAAGGGGTTAAATAATCGTACTCAAGGCGTTAATTAGAGTACACTATAATCCCAGGAACCAGTTTTTATTCCCTTACTTTACGACACAAGTCCGCCATTAAAAGCGGGCCATTACCCTCACTTAATGGGTCGAATTTAACTAAGGAAAGTTGTAAAGTATCATCAATTATCATTAAGCAATAGTTAGAGTGTGTTATGTGTTCTGAGGTAATTGAGTGTGTGTGTGTGTGTGTGTGTGTGTGTGTGTGAGACGCTGCCGCCGCCCCTCCCGCACTAGATGTAGCCCCCCACACGTGCAACATCTGTGGACGACTCTGCCGGTCCCGTATCGGCCTCTTTAGTCACCTCAGAACTCACCAACCTACTGTAGGTGACATCCTTAATAACTCATATCATTGTATCATAGCTGGATGATCGTCAGCCTCGATTACCAGTGACGGCAAAGTAGTAGTGGGTTAGAACATAAGAAAATAAGGAGTCTGCAATAGGCCGGTTGGCAGCTCCTGTCGAGAGTTACTACCACTCTCTATCATCCATGAATCTATCCAGCCTCCTTTTAAAACTTTCCAGCACTTACCACAAGCTGCTAAGCTTGTTCCACTCGTCCACCACCCTATTTGTGAACCAGTTCCTTCCTATCTCCCTCCTAAACCTAAACTTATCCAACTTGAATCCGTTGTTCCGAGTCCTATCCTGCTCGGATATTATAAGAACTTTATCTATATCCCCTTTATTGATTCCTTTCACCCACTTAAACACTTCTATCATATCTCCCCGCACTCTTCGTCTTTCTAGGGAATGCAAGTTTAGTTTCTTTAACCTATCCTGATATGGAAGGTTTCTAAGTCCCGGAATCATTTTCGTCATTCTTCGCTGCACCGACTCTAGTGAATTGATATCCATTCTATAATAGGGGCACCAGAACTGAACCGCATAATCGAGGTGCGGCCTGACTAGCGCAAGATATAGTTGCAATAAGACCTCTGCACTCTTGTTACTTACACTTCTAGATATAAAACCCAATACTCTGTTTGCCTTATTTCGAACATTAACTCACTGTTTTCTAGGCCGTAGGTCCGGGCTTACAAGTACCCCTAGGTCTCTTTCACAAGTCGACTTCTCCAGGTTGATGTTGTTAAGGCTGTATACATTGACAGTATTTGTTTAATCATTGGGTAAAAAAAACTAGGGTGTCTAATCTTCAGGTGATCATAAGCCCACTCTTATACACTTGCCTCACGCACTCACTAAACACACTTGCAAGTCACTCCTCATTTAAGTGTCATTTTGAACATTAAATTACACTCCTGTCTGTATAACCAATTACAGCCATTACAGCCGATATTACGTACCGTGGAGAGGCAGTTACGGTACATGTGGTGATAGTTTGTGTGTTTAATCGTGGTAATTAGGTCATATTAGTGAAGCTGTTTTATCTGTGTGTGTCAGGAATTGATTGTGAGAGAGAGAGAGAGAGAGAGAGAGAGAGAGAGAGAGAGAGAGAGAGAGAGAGAGAGAGAAATAAGGTAATGGAATTTCTTCATCTTCTTAATCATACAACAACAACAACAACAACAATAATAATAATAATAATAATAATAATAATAATAATAATAATAATAATAATAATAATAATAATAATAATAATAATAATAAAAATAATAACAATAATACTAATAATAATAATAATAATAACAACAAACAACAATAAATAATAATAATAAGAATAATAATAATAATAATAATAATAATAATAATAATAATAATATTAATAATAACAAAAACAACAACAACAATAATAATAATAATAATAATAATAATATAATAATAATAATAATAATAACAACAACAACAACAACAACAACAACAATAATAATAATAATAATAATAATAATAATAATAATAATAATAATAATAATAATAATAATAATACAAAGGTGAATATTTCTTCATTATTCCATCATATTTTCTGTATTTCATGTAATAAATGTTATAGTGAGATGCTATATGTTGTTATGTCATGATTAACAACTGATAACAAGGTAGTTATCCACCTGTAATGTTAAAAAATTAATTAATTAGAAAAAATAATATACCTTTTTTTCTGACGTGTTTAAAGCTGACTCCTCGATTAGCTCCATCTGTCATATTTCCACTGATTACTCTCAATTACTGCCTTTTATTACTAATTCACTGACTATTAACAATCAAGGGGTTATTTATGTCAGTTTATGTCAGTTAATTAACCTGTTAGCTGTTGAATTACGCGAAATATAGATAAATTATTGTTTTTGACAGACCACGAAACACCAGCTGATGGCCTCCCAGTCATAGCCGTTAAGGTGTCTCATATTTTCAGTAATTACTCTTTATTACCGCTTCTCATCTGTGATACACTAAATTACTCCAATCACCAGGTTATTGGATTAATTTAATATCACATAATTAACCCTGATAATGTTAAATAACTCGATAAATTGACATAAATAGAGATGTTTTCTTGACTGTCAGAGTGTTATGGCGGGCCCCGGAGAGGACTGTTTGAAGTGAGGGTAATATTATTTTCAAAGCTATTTAAGATGGTTTTATTAAGTTATAATGAAGGTTTAAAATTTAAAGAATTGTTTTTTTAAGTTATGGAAAATATTTGTTGCGTATTTATGAACTTAGAATTGAATAAAACTTTAAATACGGTTTATAATGGATTCAATATAATTTCAGAATTTAAACAATTATACGTATTTCCAAGTTATAATTTACGTCTATAAGAAACAAAAGTTTATAATATTTTTATATTTTATTAGATTTGTGTGAAATATTTACTATAAATGCTTAAATATACGTAGAAGAGGCATTTTATGAAGCCAATACTAGACAAATCACTCGCCATTTTTGCTTTCTCATTTTGAATATCATAGAGCAAGGCAATTATAAATCATCTTAATCTAACTTTAACTACACTAGGATCGTCAGGTTTATGTTCGTTCGGTTAGCTCAGGTAAGTTAGTGATTTAAAAAAAAAAGTATTAACATTAGTAATCTTTCTTTTTATCTGCCATTACTGAGACATTCATTTATACAGTAAGTTACCAAAATGTTGACACTTATAATTTATTTATGAGCTGGTTATATATTTATGAATTATTATTATTTTTTAAAACTCATATTATCAAAAATTTTGACAAAATAAATTATATTTTTGCTCATTTAGAACTTCAGTTAGTAATGAATGCTTAAACTGGTTCCCGAGTTTTGTACAGACAACAGGTATGTACTGACTAATATCTCATCTAATTCATTATATTACATGAACCAGTATATTATCTGTCATAAAAATAAAATATTCTAAATTATATTGGTGATAATATAATATTACCTTTATATATATAAGCTATTTATTACCCGAAATATAAGTGTAAGGAGGTTATTTAGTGCAACAAATGGACTGGTTACATCTGAGAAAAATTATCGAATAAATTAGCATCGAAGGCAGTTAATTACTAATAATATTTTTCTATGACTATATTATAACTCTATATTCATGTATATATTAAAATAAAGCCAAGATATACGTTTTTATGATATATTTTTCACTTTTTTTTCTGGCCTGGTGATGCATACCTGTTGTCAAGATGTATGTCACAGTGGTACCAGCCAACCAGCCCTAGACACCAGGGGCCATAACCAAACTCCCCCTACCCGTTGTGTTGTGTCTGGTAATTATACAGTTTTCTGAGGTTATAGGTTACAAACAAGGACTAATATGGGTTATAACAATCACAAATGAACACGAAGAACCGGTTAAATGTTTTAGATTACAGGAGAAGTGAGAAAAAACGCTGATATTAGAGACAGTAAACTAAGAGTCTCATAATGACGGGTCAAGACCAAACGTTAAATTCTCTTTTATTGGTAAGTTCTTTTTTTTCTTTTATTTTTACTGTTATTTTTATTACTGTTATTATCTATTTTATTTCTTATTACTCAACATGACGTATTGGTGTGCATGTACGTATGTTTGTATGTATGTATGTATGTATGTATGTATGTATGTATGTATGTGGTTAGGTTTAGGTTTAGGTTAGGTTAAGGTTAGGTTAGGTTAGGTTAGGTTAGGTTAAGGTTAAGGTTAGGTTAGGTTAGGTTAGGTTAGGTTAGGTTAGGTTTAGGTTAGGTTAAGGTTAAGGTTAGGTTAAGGTTAGGTTAGGTTAAGGTTAGGTTAGGTTAGGTTAGGTCAGGTTAAGGTTAGGTTAGGTTAAGTTAAGGTTAGGTTAGGTTAGGTTAAGGTTAAGGTTAGGTTAGGTTAGGTTAGGTTAGGTTAGGTTAGGTTAGGTTAAGGTTAAGGTTAGGTTAGGTTAGGTTAAGGTTAGGTTAGGTTAGGTTAGGTTAGGTTAGGTTAGGTTAGGTTAAGGTTAGGTTAGGTTAGGTTAGGTTTAGGTTAGGTTAGGTTAGGTTAGGTTAGGTTAGGTTTAGGTTAGGTTAGGTTAGGTTAGGTTAAGGTATCGGCCACAACCCAACTCACATCACCTCAACTTTTCCACCCAAAGCCTCTATTAATTTTTATCAATTTTTAACTAATTTTCACCATTTATTAACATCATTATACACTTAAATTCACTGTAATAATGTAAAATAAATAAATAAATACACTATAATGAATAAATACACTATAATGAATAAATTAAGAGAGATAATGTTTATTTTAAGCGTTTATTAAAATCTTGACTCAAATCACAGTGTGGTGTAATGGCTGGCTGAAAATACCAACCTGAAATAGAATTAAATAAATGACTGTAATATTTGTAATGTATTGGTAATTACATTTTGAAATCTTACTGTATCATAATATTAATCTTGAGATAATTACCTGAGGGGGATATAATTGCCTTAGGAATAGTTAGTTAGATATTAATGGTATACACTATAAATGGCCATTACAGATATACAATTGTAATTATCCTTGATTAATAATTATTCAGTTAATTAGGTTATTAGGTGGTACTAATTACCCTCGTGTGGGTTATAATTATTAGAAAGATTATTTGTGGTATGATGACGCCGATAATTTGTTTATTGTTGTCAGAGTCTTATAAGAAGAGGTCTTATTAAGAGAGGTAGAGTCTTATTAGTGTGAGGTCTTAGGGTGAGTCTTATTAGTGTGAGGTCTTATTAAGAGAGGTAGAGTCTTATTAGTGTGAGGTCTTATTAAGAGAGGTAGAGTCTTATTAGTGTGAGGTCTTAGGGTGAGTCTTATTAGTGTGAGGTCTTAGGGTGAGTCTTATTAGTGTGAGGTCTTAGGGTGAGTCTTATTAGTGTGAGGTCTTATTAAGAGAGGGTGAGTCTTATTAGTGTGAGGTCTTATTAAGAGAGGGTGAGTCTTATTAGTGTGAGGTCTTATTAGTGTGAGGTCTTATTAAGAGAGGGTGAGTCTTATTAGTGTGAGGTCTTATTAAGAGAGGGTGAGTCTTATTAGTGTGAGGTCTTATTAGTGTGAAGTCTTATTAAGAGAGGGTGAGTCTTATTAGTGTGAGGTCTTATTAAGAGAGGGTGAGTCTTATTAGTGTGGGGTCTTATTAGTGTGAAGTCTTATTAAGAGAGGGTGAGTCTTATTAGTGTGAGGTCTTATTAGTGTTTGTCTTATTAAGAGAGGGTGAGTCTTATTAGTGTGAGGTCTTATTAAGAGAGGGTGAGTCTTATTAGTGTGGGGTCTTATTAGTGTGAAGTCTTATTAAGAGGGTGAGTCTTATTAGTGTGAGTCTTATTAGTGTGAGGTCTTATTAAGAGAGGGTGAGTCTTATTAGTGTGAGGTCTTATTAAGAGAGGGTGAGTCTTATTAGTGTGGGGTCTTATTAGTGTGAAGTCTTATTAAGAGAGGGTGAGTCTTATTAGTGTGAGGTCTTATTAGTGTGAGGTCTTATTAAGAGAGGGTGAGTCTTATTAGTGTGAGGTCTTATTAGTGTGAGGTCTTATTAGTGTGAGGTCTTATTAGTGTGAGGTCTTATTAGTGTGAGGTCTTAGTAAGAGAGGGTGAGTCTTATTAGTGTGAGGTCTTATTAAGAGAGGGTGAGTCTTATTAGTGTGGGGTCTTATTAGTGTGAAGTCTTATTAAGAGAGGGTGAGTCTTATTAGTGTGGGGTCTTATTAGTGTGAGTCTTATTAAGAGAGGGCGAGTCTTATAGTGTGAGTCTTATTAGTGTGAGGTCTTATTAAGAGAGGTAGAGTCTTATTAGTGTGAGGTCTTATTAGTGTGAGGTCTTATTAGTGTGAGGTCTTATTAAGAGAGGTAGAGTCTTATTAGTGTGAGGTCTTATTAGTGTGAGGTCTTATTAAGAGAGGGAGAGTCTTATTAGTGTGAGGTCTTATTAAGAGAGGGTGAGTCTTATTAGTGTGAGGTCTTATTAGTGTGAGGTCTTATTAGTGTGAGGTCTTATTAAGAGAGGGTGAGTCTTATTAGTGTGAGGTCTTATTAAGAGAGGGTGAGTCTTATTAGTGTGAGGTCTTATTAGTGTGAAGTCTTATTAAGAGAGGGTGAGTCTTATTAGTGTGAGGTCTTATTAGTGTGAGGTCTTATTAAGAGAGGGTGAGTCTTATTAGTGTGAGGTCTTATTAAGAGAGGGTGAGTCTTATTAGTGTGAGGTCTTATTAAGAGAGGTAGAGTCTTATTAGTGTGAGGTCTTATTAAGAGAGGGAGAGTCTTATTAGTGTGAGGTCTTATTAAGAGAGGGTGAGTCTTATTAGTGTGAGGTCTTATTAGTGTGAGGTCTTATTAGTGTGAGGTCTTATTAAGAGAGGGTGAGTCTTATTAGTGTGAGGTCTTATTAAGAGAGGGTGAGTCTTATTAGTGTGGGGTCTTATTAGTGTGAAGTCTTATTAAGAGAGGGTGAGTCTTATTAGTGTGAGGTCTTATTAGTGTGAGGTCTTATTAGTGTGAGGTCTTATTAGTGTGAGGTCTTATTAAGAGAGGGTGAGTCTTATTAGTGTGAGGTCTTATTAAGAGAGGGTGAGTCTTATTAGTGTGGGGTCTTATTAGTGTGAAGTCTTATTAAGAGAGGGTGAGTCTTATTAGTGTGAGGTCTTATTAGTGTGAGGTCTTATTAGTGTGAGGTCTTATTAAGAGAGGGTGAGTCTTATTAGTGTGAGGTCTTATTAAGAGAGGGTGAGTCTTATTAGTGTGGGGTCTTATTAAGATAGTCTGAGACTATTTAGTGTGGGTTCTTATTAGTGTGAAGTCTTATTAAGAGAGGGTGAGTCTTATTAGTGTGAGTCTTATTAGTGTGAGGTCTTATTAAGAGAGGGTGAGTCTTATTAGTGTGAGGTCTTATTAAGAGAGGGAGAGTCTTATTAGTGTGAGGTCTTATTAAGAGAGGGTGAGTCTTATTAGTGTGAGGTCTTATTAGTGTGAGGTCTTATTAAGAGAGGGTGAGTCTTATTAGTGTGAGGTCTTATTAAGAGAGGGTGAGTCTTATTAGTGTGAGGTCTTATTAGTGTGAAGTCTTATTAAGAGAGGGTGAGTCTTATTAGTGTGAGGTCTTATTAAGAGAGGGTGAGTCTTATTAGTGTGAGGTCTTATTAAGAGAGGGTGAGTCTTATTAGTGTGGGGTCTTATTAGTGTGAAGTCTTATTAAGAGAGGGTGAGTCTTATTAGTGTGAGGTCTTATTAGTGTGAGGTCTTATTAAGAGAGGGTGAGTCTTATTAGTGTGAGGTCTTATTAAGAGAGGGTGAGTCTTATTAGTGTGAGGTCTTATTAGTGTGAGGTCTTATTAAGAGAGGGAGAGTCTTATTAGTGTGAGGTCTTGTTAAGAGAGGTAGAGTCTTATTAGTGTGAGGTCTTATTAAGAGAGGGAGAGTCTTATTAGTGTGAGGTCTTATTAAGAGAGGGTGAGTCTTATTAGTGAGGTCTTATTAGTGTGAGGTCTTATTAAGAGAGGGAGAGTCTTATTAGTGTGAGGTCTTATTAGTGTGAGGTCTTATTAAGAGAGGGAGAGTCTTATTAGTGTGAGGTCTTATTACTGTGAGGTCTTATTAGGGTGAGTCTTATTAGTGTGAGGTCTTATTAAGAGAGGGTGAGTCTTATTAGTGTGAGGTCTTATTAAGAGAGGGTGAGTCTTATTAGTGTGAGGTCTTAGGGTGAGTCTTATTAGTGTGAGGTCTTATTAAGAGAGGGTGAGTCTTATTAGTGTGAGGTCTTATTAAGAGAGGGAGAGTCTTATTAGTGTGAGGTCTTATTAGTGTGAGGTCTTATTAAGAGAGGGTGAGTCTTATTAGTGTGAGGTCTTATTAGTGTGAGGTCTTATTAAGAGAGGGTGAGTCTTATTAGTGTGAGGTCTTATTAGTGTGAGGTCTTATTAGTGTGAGGTCTTATTAAGAGAGGGTGAGTCTTATTAGTGTGAGGTCTTATTAAGAGAGGGTGAGTCTTATTAGTGTGAGGTCTTATTAGTGTGGGGTCTTATTAAGAGAGGGTGAGTCTTATTAGTGTGAGGTCTTATTAAGAGAGGATGAGTCTTATTAGTGTGAGGTCTTATTAGTGTGAGGTCTTATTAAGAGAGGGTGAGTCTTATTAGTGTGAGGTCTTATTAGTGTGAGGTCTTATTAAGAGAGGTAGAGTCTTATTAGTGTGAGGTCTTATTAGTGTGAGGTCTTATTAAGAGAGGGTGAGTCTTATTAGTGTGAGGTCTTATTAAGAGAGGGTGAGTCTTATTAGTGTGAGGTCTTATTAAGAGAGGGAGAGTCTTATTAGTGTGAGGTCTTATTAGTGTGAGGTCTTATTAAGAGAGGGTGAGTCTTATTAGTGTGAGGTCTTAGGGTGAGTCTTATTAGTGTGAGGTCTTATTAAGAGAGGGTGAGTCTTATTAGTGTGAGGTCTTGTTAGTGTGAAGTCTTATTAAGAGAGGGAGAGTCTTATTAGTGTGAGGTCTTATTAAGAGAGGGTGAGTCTTATTAGTGTGAGGTCTTATTAGTGTGAGGTCTTATTAAGAGAGGGAGAGTCTTATTAGTGTGAGGTCTTATTAAGAGAGGGTGAGTCTTATTAGTGTGAGGTCTTATTAAGAGAGGGAGAGTCTTATTAGTGTGAGGTCTTATTAGTGTGAGGTCTTATTAAGAGAGGGTGAGTCTTATTAGTGTGAGGTCTTATTAAGAGAGGGTGAGTCTTATTAGTGTGAGGTCTTATTAGTGTGGGGTCTTATTAAGAGAGGGTGAGTCTTATTAGTGTGAGGTCTTATTAAGAGAGGATGAGTCTTATTAGTGTGAGGTCTTATTAGTGTGAGGTCTTATTAGTGTGAGGTCTTATTAAGAGAGGGTGAGTCTTATTAGTGTGAGGTCTTATTAAGAGAGGTAGAGTCTTATTAGTGTGAGGTCTTATTAGTGTGAGGTCTTATTAAGAGAGGGTGAGTCTTATTAGTGTGAGGTCTTATTAAGAGAGGGTGAGTCTTATTAGTGTGAGGTCTTAGGGTGAGTCTTATTAGTGTGAGGTCTTATTAGTGTGAGGTCTTATTAAGAGAGGGAGAGTCTTATTAGTGTGAGGTCTTATTAAGAGAGGATGAGTCTTATTAGTGTGAGGTCTTAGGGTGAGTCTTATTAGTGTGAGGTCTTATTAAGAGAGGGTGAGTCTTATTAGTGTGAGGTCTTATTAAGAGAGGGAGAGTCTTATTAGTGTGAGGTCTTATTAGTGTGAGGTCTTATTAAGAGAGGGTGAGTCTTATTAGTGTGAGGTCTTATTAAGAGAGGGTGAGTCTTATTAGTGTGAGGTCTTATTAGTGTGGGGTCTTATTAAGAGAGGGTGAGTCTTATTAGTGTGAGGTCTTATTAAGAGAGGATGAGTCTTATTAGTGTGAGGTCTTATTAGTGTGAGGTCTTATTAGTGTGAGGTCTTATTAAGAGAGGGTGAGTCTTATTAGTGTGAGGTCTTATTAGTGTGAGGTCTTATTAAGAGAGGTAGAGTCTTATTAGTGTGAGGTCTTATTAGTGTGAGGTCTTATTAAGAGAGGGTGAGTCTTATTAGTGTGAGGTCTTATTAAGAGAGGGTGAGTCTTATTAGTGTGAGGTCTTATTAAGAGAGGGAGAGTCTTATTAGTGTGAGGTCTTATTAGTGTGAGGTCTTATTAAGAGAGGGTGAGTCTTATTAGTGTGAGGTCTTAGGGTGAGTCTTATTAGTGTGAGGTCTTATTAAGAGAGGGTGAGTCTTATTAGTGTGAGGTCTTGTTAGTGTGAAGTCTTATTAAGAGAGGGAGAGTCTTATTAGTGTGAGGTCTTATTAAGAGAGGGTGAGTCTTATTAGTGTGAGGTCTTATTAAGAGAGGGAGAGTCTTATTAGTGTGAGGTCTTATTAAGAGAGGGTGAGTCTTATTAGTGTGAGGTCTTAGGGTGAGTCTTATTAGTGTGAGGTCTTATTAGTGTGAGGTCTTATTAAGAGAGGGAGAGTCTTATTAGTGTGAGGTCTTATTAAGAGAGGGTGAGTCTTATTAGTGTGAGGTCTTAGGGTGAGTCTTATTAGTGTGAGGTCTTATTAGTGTGAGGTCTTATTAAGAGAGGGAGGGTCTTATTAGTGTGAGGTCTTATTAGTGTGAGGTCTTATTAAGAGAGGGTGAGTCTTATTAGTGTGAGGTCTTATTAGTGTGAGGTCTTATTAAGAGAGGGTGAGTCTTATTAGTGTGAGGTCTTATTAAGAGAGGGTGAGTCTTATTAGTGTGAGGTCTTATTAAGAGAGGGAGAGTCTTATTAGTGTGAGGTCTTATTAAGAGAGGGTGAGTCTTATTAGTGTGAGGTCTTAGGGTGAGTCTTATTAGTGTGAGGTCTTATTAGTGTGAGGTCTTATTAAGAGAGGGAGAGTCTTATTAGTGTGAGGTCTTATTAGTGTGAGGTCTTATTAAGAGAGGGAGAGTCTTATTAGTGTGAGGTCTTATTAAGAGAGGGTGAGTCTTATTAGTGTGAGGTCTTATTATCCATCTTGAGGGCAATTGGTAGTAAAGAAACCTAACCCAACCTAACCTAACCCGACCTAACCTAACCTAACCTAACTTAACCTAATCGAACCTGAGGCTGAAACCTAACCTAACCTAACTTAACCTAATCGAACCTGAGGCTGAAACCAAACCTAACCTAACCAAACCACCCCCATGAGGAAGCTCCTATATATTAAATCAGCTATAAACTAGACCATATAATTGTAAGGTTCTATAATATATTGCCTGAGGTGTTCATATAATGGCTATATCATCTTCACTACTTGCAACAGACACTCATACACCGTGTTGGGCATTGAGTCACGGGTTATCTGATATTCTGAAGTATTTGACAACAATTTATATTACTTTGATGTGGTAACTGATGTGGAATTAAAAAGTATATTCTGAATGTTTGAGTGGTGGGGTTTTGAGGTGGGTTGGGGTGGGTTGGGGTTTGAGGTGGGGTTGGGTCAGACACTGTACTCGATCACCTTCATTTCCTCAATGGTAGAGTCAGGTACCTTTTAACACCTGGGTCGACTTGGGTTGTGGATTTGGGATCGAACTAATGTCACTTAGGATGGGAGACGAGTGATGTGTTCTCTCTGCCATTGTATTATTATTATTGTTATTGTTATTATTATTATTATTATTATTATTATTATTGTTATCATTATTATTATTATTATTATTATTATTATTATTATTATTATTGTTATCATTATTATTGTTATCATTATTATTATTATTATTATTATTATTATTATTATTATTATTATTATTATTATTGTTATTGTTGTTATTATTATTATTATTATTATTATTATTATTATTATTATTATTATTATTATTATTATTATTATTATTATTATTATTATTATTGTTATCATTATTATTATTATTATTATTATTATTATTATTATTATTATTATTATTGTTATTGTTGTTATTATTATTATTATTATTATTATTATTATTATTATTATTATTATTATTATTATTATTGTTATTGTTGTTATTATTATTATTATTATTATTATTATTATTATTATTATTATTATTATTGTTATTATTATTATTATTATTATTATTATTATTATTGTTATTATTATTATTATTATTATTATTATTATTATTATTATTATTATTATTATTATTGTTATTGTTGTTATTATTATTATTATTATTATTATTATTATTATTATTATTATTATTATTATTATTATTATTATTATTGTTATTATTATTATTATTATTATTATTATTATTATTATTATTGTTATTATTATTATTATTATTATTATTATTATTATTATTATTGTTATTGTTATTATTATTATTATTATTATTATTATTATTATTATTATTATTATTATTATTATCCCCCATTCTAGTTTATAAAGCATCACAGCTCACCACAATCATCATCATCATCATCATCATCGTCATCATTATCTATTGAGCTGTAAAAATAGCCCAACCTGACCTCGTATTTCATGACCTAAGGAAATACTAATAGAAAGTAGGTTTATAATACACTCAAGGCTTGTGCCAACATCTACTAGTAATTATTTATTATTATTATTGTTTATGTTATTGTAGTCATTTGTCTATTGTTTTGTTTATTACTACTATTATTACTACTACTACTACTGCTACTACTACTGCTACTAATACTACTACTACTACTACTACTGCGACTACTACTGCTACCTTGAAATTTGAAAGTTTGAGAGAAAATGGGAAGAGGTTGTAAAGAAAGTTTGGAAAGTATATATATGACGAGGAAAGTTTATAGAATTAGAAAATAATATGACAAAAAATAAGAAAGTTTACAAAGTTTTAAAAGACGATAGGTAAAGTTTTTAAAAGTTTTCCTTCCTCCTCTACAGAAAAAATATATATACCTTGAATATAATGCAAACTACAGATGTTACCTCTTAATTACTTCTCTACAGCTATAGGTGAGGCTTGATGACATAATGGTTAGGTTAGGGTGGGTGGGGCGTGGTTGGCTGGCGGGCAGGTCAATGCATAACATAACGATGCCTCACTGACACACACACACACACACACACACACACACACACACACAATGGGTGATGACAATACCCTTCCGACCATACCAGAACAAATTAACGTAGAGTCTCTGTGTAAAGTTAATATCAATAATAACATTAACTCTTGTACATTAACCTAATTTAACTAGTTATATATACCATTTAACATCAGATACTGGTATAATTTAACTTACTAATTATATAAGGGTAATTACCTATCATTTTAGCCCTTTGAGGACGCTGTTTTAACCCTTCAGGCCTGGGGTTATTTTAACATTAATTATTTGGTGATTTATGGTGATCTATTGTTATTTTTAGGAGTAAGAATATAATTAAGGGTTAAATAGTGATAAGTGGTTATTGCAATTTCGGTGTGGTTACATAACAGAAGAAGCCAATTGGGTAGTTAGTGGTTGTTTAGGGTAGGTGATAGTTGGTGTTGTGGTTAGTGATTATAAGTGGTTGTTGTGGTGGTGGATTGTTGTTGTTGTTATAGATTGTGGTTGTTACAGGGTTAGGTTATTTATTATAAACATTATAGGTGATTGTGGTGATTGTGGTGGTTGTTATCGTGATTGATGTGATTGTGATGATTGTTGTTGTTATTATTGTTACATGTTATGGCAACTCAGATTATTATAGTATTGTCACTTAAAACAGCACTATGGCAACCCTGATATATGGCAATACCTTTATTAATGGGTATATGGCAACGGTACGACATGGCAACTCTTCCATCATGTACAGCAATATTATGGCAACCCGTAATGTGGGTGATTAAAGTATGGCACTCAAGGACACTATGGCAACGTCCAGTGTAGATTAAATACTAAAATATGGCACTCAAGGACACTATGGCAACCTCCAGGGTAGATTAAATACTAAAATATGGCAACGGCTATATTAATACACATATGGCAATCCTTAATATAGGTATGGCAGACGGGTATGGCAAAAAGGTATGGCAACGTTCATATTAGTGATGATATGGGACTTTAAATGACATATTAACAGCTATGATATGGCAACGGGTATGGCAAAAAGGTATGGCACGTGAGATGGTAATTATGGCAACCGACCCATGACTTAGGTCGGACCACCCAGGTGAGGTGAGGGAGTGAGGAGGATGTTGACCAGTGAGGGGGGGTGGTGAGGGGTGAGGGAGGGGGGTGAGGGGAGGGGGGTGAGGGAGGGGGGTATAGCACGAAGAGAGTTGATGTAAATGGGTGGAAAAACGTGTGTGTGTGTGTGTGTGTGTGTGTGTGTGTGTGTGTGTGTGTGTTAAGAGAGCGGTGACCTAGCTTGCTTCCTCTCCCCTCCTCCTCTTCTTCCTCCTCCTCCTCCTCCTCATTCCCTCCCTCAAAACAACAATCCCTCCCCCCCCTCCTCCCTCCCCCTCCCCCCCTCTCTGTCTTGGCTCAGCACCCAGAAAATCCCTCACTCCCTCCCCTCCCTCCCCTCCCCCCTCCCTCCCCTCCCTCCACTCTCCAGGAGGCTAGGGGAGGGGAGGAGCCTTCAGCGTAAGGTCGGTCAGTGCACGTTCCTCCCTTACCCCCTCCCCCCTTACCTCCCCCCCCCTTCCCTTCCCTGCAAACCAGCTGCATTCTCCAACTGACATACATACTGACCCCCTTCACCTCTCTCTCTCTCTCTCTCTCTCTCTCTCTCTCTCTCTCTCTCCTTAACCTAACCTAACCTAGCATCTTAATTTGCACTCCCTCGAGAGACGTAGAGCGAGGGGCGACCTGATAGAGGTGTATAAGTGGAAGTCAGGGCTAAACAAAGGGGACATTACAAAGGTACTCAAACTATCCAACCAGGAGCGAACTATGGTCACGTTGTTTACTCTAACCTAACCTAACCAACCAGGAGCGAACTGTGGTCACGTTGTTTACTCTACCCTAACCTAACCAACCAGGAGCGAACTATGGTCACGTTGTTTACTCTAACCTAACCAACCAGGAGCGAACTGTGGTCACGTTGTTTACTCTAACCTAACCTAACCAACCAGGAGCGAACTGTGGTCACGTTGTTTACTCTAACCTAACCT
>CAUDMG010002121.1:0-7500 GCA_958450375.1 Homarus gammarus | reverse complement strand
CAGGGAAGGAAGGAAGGAGGGAGGGAGGGAGGGAGGGAGGGAAGGAGGGAGGGAGGGAAGCAGGGAAGGAAGGAAGGAGGGAGGGAGGGAGGGAAGCAGGGAAGGGAGGGAGGGAGGGAAGCAGGGAAGGAAGGAAGGAGGGAGGGAGGGAAGGAAGGAGGGAGGGAGGGAGGGTGGGAAGGAGGGAGGCAGGGAAGGAGTGAGACAAGAGCAGTAGCCACACACATCATTGATTCTTCTCACCAATGTAAACAAAGGGAGGCTGTGATTGGTTCTTTATGTCACACACGTCATTGATAAGCACCAATCACATCCCTCCGTGACTACTAAAGATGTTATCATTGGCTGAGGAGGTTTGTACTGATGGTCAGGCGTGAGGGTTTCCTGTTATGTTCCTAGCCAATAGTTATTTAGCCTTAGTAGGTCTTCCAGGGTTATGATTGGCTGGTCTGACCACTTACACACCTGAACACTTATACACCTGAACACTTGCACACCTGACCACTTGCACCTGGAAACGCGTGCAGTCATATGTGTGTGTGTGACCTGACCTGGAGAGAGAGAGAGAGAGAGAGAGAGAGAGAGAGAGAGAGAGAGAGAGAGAGATTAAAGCCCCTTGCTCTTAAGTGAGATAATGGTGACAGTAAGATTAATAGCTCCACTGACCACTTAAGACACACACATATATGTACACGTGTGCGTGGTGTCAGATGTACACAGCCATAAATGCATACATATGTTTACGATCTTATGATATAATTATCTTCCTCGATGGGGAGAGAGAGAGAGAGAGAGAGGGAGGGGGGAGAGAGAGAGAGAGAGAAAGAGAGAGAGAGAGAAGAGAGAGAGAGAGAGAGAGAGAGAGAGAGAGAGAGAGAGAGAGAGAGAGAATATACTTCAATACATTTCTCATACAGTTGAAGGAAATATATTTACAAGAAGTAGTTCTCCTTGACCTTAGACACACACACACACACACACACACACACACACACACACCTGACTAATACGACGCACTGAGGAAATTTTTGCTCTAGATTATGCGTTAAATAGGTCATATACGGAGGGGTGGGGGGTGTGGGGAGGGGTGAGGAACATTAGAATGGAGGAAACAGCAGCGGGTCTATACTGGTCAGTCCCGTTTACACCCAACCCCTATCGCTCATATATCCATCCAGCCTCTGTTTGAAGCTATCCAGCGTATTAGAGTTAATGATGATGTTTGGTAACTTGTTCCACTCATCCACTACTCTGTTTCCAAACCAATGTTTACCTATCTCGCGCCTAAATCTAAATTTGTCTAATTTAAAACCATTGTTACGAGTTCGCTCCTGGTTGGATAGTTTGAGTACCTTTGTAATGTCCCCTTTGTTTATCCCTGACTTCCATTTATACACCTCTATCAGGTCGCCCCTCACTCCATGTCTCTCGAGGGAGTGCAAATTTAGATCAGCAGTGACATAAGCAAGTTTGCGGATGACACCAAAATAGGGCGGCAGATTAATTCAGGGCAGGATGCAAATGCACTACAGGAGGATCTAAATAAACTGCAGGAGTGGTCAGAAAAATGGCAAATGAAATTCAACACCAGCAAGTGCAGCGTACTTAATATTGGAAGAACAAATACTGTCAATGTATACAGCCTTAACAACATCAACCTGGAGAAGTCGACTTGTGAAAGAGACCTAGGGGTACTTGTAAGCCCGGACCTACGGCCTAGAAAACAGTGAGTTAATGTTCGAAATAAGGCAAACAGAGTATTGGGTTTTATATCTAGAAGTGTAAGTAACAAGAGTGCAGAGGTCTTATTGCAACTATATCTTGCGCTAGTCAGGCCGCATCCCGATTATGCGGTTCAGTTCTGGTGCCCCTATTATAGAATGGATATAAATTCACTAGAGTCGGTGCAGCGAAGAATGACAAAAATGATTCAGGGACTTAGAAACCTTCCATATCAGGATAGGTTAAAGAAACTTAACTTGCATTCCCTAGAAAGACGAAGAGTGCGGGGAGATATGATAGAAGTATTTAAGTGGGTGAAAGGTATCAATAAAGGGGATATAGATAAAGTTCTTATAATATCCGAGCAGGATAGGACTCGGAACAACGGATTCAAGTTGGATAAGTTTAGGTTTAGGAGGGAGATAGGAAGAAACTGGTTCACAAATAGGGTGGTGGACGAGTGGAACAAGCTTACCAACTTTGTGGTAAGTGCGGGAACTCTGGAAAGTTTCAAAAGGAGGCTAGATAGATTCATGGATGATAGAGAGTGGTAGTAACTCTCGACAGGAGCTGCCATGCACAGGCCAACCGGCCTATTGCAGACTCCTTATTTTCTTATGTTCTTATGTTAACCTGTCTCTGTACTCAAGGTTCCTGATACCCGGGATTAGTCTTGTCATTCTCCTCTGGATTCTTTCCAAGGATTCTATATCCATTCTGTAGTACGGTGACCAGAACTGAACTGAGTAATCCAGGTGTGGTCTAACAAGCGCAGGATACAGTTTTAGGATGACCTCGCTAGTCTTGTAACTAACACACCTTTGTATGAACCCAAGTACTTTATTAGCCTTGTTACGAGCAAAAACACATTGTTTACTTGGATTAAGGTTCCTACTTATCATTACTCCTAAATCTTTCTCACAGTTGGAGATAACAAGGTGTTGGTTAGGTCAGGTCAGGTCAGAGTGCCACTAGGGGAAGAGGTCATTAGTGAGTGCCAAAAGTTGTCACCTCACAGTGCCAAGTTTTTTGTGTCTTGTTTGTTGATGTCATGTTTATCATTGTGTCTTTAGTGTACCTTGACCAACAACACGAGGCCTCTCTCTCTCTCTCTCTCTCTCTCTCTCTCTCTCTCTCTCTCTCTCTCTCTCTCTCTCTCTCTCTCTCTCTCTCTCTCTCATAGACTCGTGGTGTGTGTGGACAGCCATGTGTGTTCTCTCTGTAAAACAATCATTATCTTATCTTCAACACATCCTCTGTGTACGTGTAACAGTGTAAAGTGTGTGTGTGTGTGGGGGGGGGGGGGGGGGGGGGCGGAAACGTACATGTGGCTATCTTTAAGAGCATTCCTGTGAGCCGAACCCCTCCCCCTCCCCCCACAAATAAGTACATCTTCGGGTCTTATTTACTCTCCACCTGTGATGTTCGACTCACCTGAAGATCACCACCCCCCCCCCTCCTCTCTCCTCCCTCCCAACACCTGTAGTTAGGAGGCTCTTGACAGGTGTAGCTTAGCGGTCTGTGATGATGATGATGATGATGATGATGATGATAATAAGGGTTTGGTTAGGTTAGGTTAGGTTAAGACAGGTTGTGGAGTGAACACATATTATCTAAGGGTTGTGTGTGTGTGTGTGTGTGTGTGTTTCTGTGTGTGTGTGTGTGTGCGTATCAACATCCACACAGTACTACCACCTGCTACACACACAGGTAGTAGTACTCATTAGTGGGATAACATCTCAGGTGAAGGGTGACTGATGCCTGCCAGGTAGCACAAGGTCACCTGCAGGTCTTGGACTGGTTCTGTGAGAGAGAGAGAGAGAGAGATGGGTGTTAAGTGAGTGAGTTTTGACAGGCAAGGGAAGGTCACTTGTGTGTGTGTGTGTTACTCAACTACCTTGACAGGATGCTGGTACACACAAGAATTCTTCCACCATCACTAAACGTACACACACACACACACACACACACACACACACACACACACACACACACACACACACAGACACACGCACACGAGATAAAAGAATGATAAAAAATAAGCTAAAATACCACAGATATATTTTGGTTGAGATAAGAAAATAAATTGTATAGTTTAGTGAGGTGTGTGCGTGTGGGTGTGTGTGTGTGTGTGTGTGTGTGTGTGTGTGTGTGTGTGTGTGTGTGTGAGTGTGTGTGTGTGTGTGTGTATATCTGTGTGTGTGTGTGTGTGTGTGTGTGTCTGTGTGTGTGTGAGTGTGTGTGTGTGTGTGTGTATCTGTGTGTGTGTGTGTGTGTGTGTGTGTGTGTGTGTGTGTATCTGTGTGTGTGTGTGTGTGTGTGTATCTGTGTGTGTGTGTGTGTCTGTGTGTGTGTGTGAGTGTGTGTGTGTGTGTGTATCTGTGTGTGTGTGTGTGTGTATCTGTGTGTGTGTGTGTGTGTGTGTGTGTGTGTGTGTGTATCTGTGTGTGTGTCTGTGTGTGTATCTGTGTGTGTGTGTGTGTCTGTGTGTGTATGTGTCTGTGTGTGTGTGTGTGTGTGTGTGTCTGAACATAAGAACATAAGGAGTCTGCAATAGGCCGGTTGGCAGCTCCTGTCGAGAGTTACTACCACTCTCTATCATCCATGAATCTATCCAGCCTCCTTTTGAAACTTTCCAGCACTTACTACAAAGTTGCTAAGCTTGTTCCACTCGTCCACCACCCTATTTGTGAACCAGTTCCTTCCTATCTCCCTCCTAAACCTAAACTTATCCAACTTGAATCCGTTGCTCCGAGTCCTATCCTGCTCGGATATTATAAGAACTTTATCTATATCCCCTTTATTGATTCCTTTCACCCACTTAAACACTTCTATCATATCTCCCCGCACTCTTCGTCTTTCTAGGGAATGCAAGTTTAGTTTCTTTAACCTATCCTGATATGGAAGGTTTCTAAGTCCCGGAATCATTTTCGTCATTCTTCGCTGCACCGACTCCAGTGAATTGATATCCATTCTATAATAGGGGCACCAGAACTAAACCGCATAATCAAGGTGCGGCCTCACTAGCGCCGCAAGATGTAGTTGCAATAAGACCTCTCCACTCTTATTACTTACACTTCTAGATATAAAACCCAATACTCTGTTTGCCTTATTTCGAACATTAACTCACTGTTTTCTAGGTCGTAGGTCCGGACTTACAAGTACCCCTAGGCCTCTTTCACAAGTCGACTTCTCTAGGTTGATGTTGTTAAGGCTGTATACATTGACAGTATTTGTTCTTCCAATATTAAGTACGCTGCACTTGCTGGTGTTGAATTTCATTTGCCATTTTTCTGACCACTCCTGCAGTTTATTTAATTCCTCCTGTAGTGCATTTGCATCCTGCCCTGAATTAATCTGCCGCCCTATTTTGGTGTCATCCGTAAACTTACTTATGTGACTGCTGATCCCAGTATCTAGATCGTTTATGTAGATTATGAACAAGAGTGGGCCCAGTACTGACCCCTGGGGAACCCCACTGGTTACACGGCCCCACTCAGATTTAACACCATCTACGCTGACCCTCTGCGTTCTATCGGTGAGCCATGATTTTATCCAATTTAAAACTTTCCCCTCGATACCATGAGCCTTAACTTTTCTCAGAAGCCTCTGATGCGGTACTCTGTCAAATGCTTTGCTAAAGTCAAAGTAAATAACATCGTAATTTTCGTCATTATCTACTACCTCGAAGACTTTCCTAAAAAACGTCAGCAGATTTGTTAGACAAGATTTTCCCTTTGTAAACCCATGTTGAGAGTCGTAGATTAATTTGGTTTTCTCTAAATGCGATCGAATTCTATTTGCTATAATTGATTCAAGAAATTTCCCCACTACTGACGTCAAACTGATCGGCCGGTAATTTGACTCTGATGCTCTGTCTCCCTTTTTTAATATGGGTAATACATTTGCCTGTTTCCACAAGTCTGGCACAACTCCCTTGTCTAATAATTTTAAAAATAAATTCAGGAGTGGTCCGCTAATCTGTTCCCTACACTCTTTCAAAACTCGAGGGGAAATTTCATCCGGCCCTGGGGATTTTGTGTTCTTTAGTTTATTTATCCTCTTAAGAACATCCTCTTTTCTGATGGTGATATTCTTTAGTTTCTCTTCTTCCTTTCCCCTAAATATCAGTTCCACCTCCGGAATTTCATCGCGAATTTCTTCTGTGAAAACCGATAAGAAGTAGCTGTTCAATGCTCTGCTTATTTCTTCACTGCCATTCATCACTTCTCCCCTCCCTGACTTTAAAGGCCCAACTTTGTCCTATATACCTGGAAAAATCCCTTGGGATTCGCCTTGGATTCTCTTGCTATTTTGATTTCATAGTCTCTTTTTGCCTTCCTTACATTTTTCTTAACATTCCTAGGTAGTTCATTATACCTGTTACTGAGCTGCTCCTCCCCTCCCTTTAATTTCTTATATATTCCTTTCTTTATTCCTATGTCATGTTTAAGTTTTCTGGTCATCCACCTTGGCTCATTCTTATTTGACCTAATTTTTCTGTATGGTATATTTTGTTCTTGTGCTTTATGTAGTATACTGGTGAATATATTATAGTCATGATCAATTGGTGTGTCATCTGTGACCTCACCCCTTCCTACTGGGGACTGACGTGACTGTTCCCAGGTGACCTCACCTAGGTACCTTCTTAACCCCTGATAATCCGCCAACCGAAAGTCTGGGACTCTGACCATATTGTCATTGTTTTTCGTTTCCCAATTTAGGGTGAACCTGATTTCTCTGTGATCACTGTTACCTAGTTCTTCCCGGACTGTGATAACTCTGATAATATTTTCTTTATTTGTTAATACTAGGTCTAATATATTGTCACCTCTAGTAGGTTCTGTAATTAGTTGTTTCAAAAAATTGCCCTGTACTGCGTCTAGGAAGTCTTGTTGTCTCAGTCAATATTTCTGAAGTTGAAATCCCCCATAATGCTCAGGTTGTTGTATCTTGCTGCCTCTCTCTCTCTCTCTCTCTCTCTCTCTCTCTCTCTCTCTCTCTCTCTCTCTCTCTCTCTCTCTCTCTCTCTCTCTCTCTCTCTCTCTCTCTCTCTCTCCTTTATCTCACCCCATCAACGGGTGTAAGCTGCTGCCTCCTGAACTATATTCAATGGAGTAACAAAAAATACGAAAGAATTGGACACTTTCATCAGATAAAGAAACTGGCTCCTGGTGCTGAGAGAGAGAGAGAGAGAGAGAGAGAGAGAGAGAGAGAGAGAGAGAGAGAGAGAGAGAGCCCTTCCCCCTCCACCCCCCACACATACCCCTCCCCCACCCCCACCATCCCCCCCCCCACCTTGAGGCAGTTCCGGTGTGTGGCGTCACTAGAGGGCGTGGCGTGGCGTGGGTGTTGCAAATCCCTCAATATCGCCTATCAGTGTTTCATGATCAGGTGTTGCTTCTCGTCCTCATTGAACAGTTGCAACATCCGGTACTGGCAAGGAGTGACTGTCTGTCTTTATTGGGAACTGGGAATGAGTGGGAACTGGGAATGAGTGGGAACTAGGAATGAGATGAGTGGGAACTAGGAATGAGTGGGAATAGGAACTGGGAATGAGTGGGAACGGGAACTGGGAATGAGTGGGAACGGGAACTGGGAATGAGTGGGAATGGGAACTGGGAATGAGTGGGAACGGGAACTGGGAATGAGTGGGAATGGGAACTGGGAATGAGTGACGATCTTCTTTGTCTCTCACGTTATCTCTCATCTCTCCATTGTCTCTCACATCGGGGGGGGTGAACTACTGACCACACTCCGAACCACATAATGACCCAA
>CAUDMG010002120.1:5000-15438 GCA_958450375.1 Homarus gammarus | reverse complement strand
CGCTCCCACGACACCACAAATATAACGAAAAGTTATTCTAGGCTTTGTTGCATTTTACACAGAGCCAGCTGCTTCTTTTTATTTTTAAGCAACGGGAGCCTCCACCGGGTTTAGCCTGTGCTAACTAGAAAGTTGGGGGATGTCAATAACTCTCGACAGTCCATACACAGTATACGAGGTTTTTTTTTTTTTTTTTTTTTTTTTTTTTTTTTCCCCGAGGGATAACCCACTCAGGCATAGGTCATCGGCCCACAACGGAGCATGGAGGCGAAACAGTAAGAGTAAAGGGAAATTATAATTAAAGTAAAAAAATACATTAATCTACACCGCGAAGATGCCAGAAATCCAGTTTTTCAAGTAAAGCAGATTGTATGAATATGGAAACAGAAGAAGGCAGACCAATCCACAGTTTAGCTGTGTGAGGAAAGAAGGATGCACTTTAACGGATTATTCTAGTGTGACCGACGTCCACATGGAAACGGTGGGAACCGCAGGCAAGACAAGTGTGACGAGCCCATGGCCTTGCCAGTGGTACATATTGCCCTGTAAAAGAGAGAGTGAAGCAACATTGCGGCGAAGAGAAAGGGAAGAGAGATTATCAGCTTAAGGGGGAGAGCTAATAAGACTAAATGCCTTTGATTCCACCTTATTTAACAGTTGGACAGAAGAAGAGCCACCCCAGATATGAGAGCAGTACTCTAAGTCACGACGAATGAATATCATATAAACTTAAATCAGCTGCTCAGAAGTGAAGTAGCTACGGCATTTGTAGAGCATTTCCAGCTTTCGGGAGGCAGCTTTAGCAATGTTGTGGATGTGTGGCTTCCATGACATAGTAGAGGAAAGGGTGAGGCCTGGCATATCTATTTTAGAAGTTGGCGGATTGGTTGCATCCTTAAATGATTGATGGGAGATCATCTAATTTGGAAAGTGTAATTGGTAAATACTGTGTTTTATTACTATTGAATTTAACCAAGTTTCTTCCTCGCCATTCGGATATGCTGCACAGATCCGCATTGATAGACGAAATGATATCAGCTCTACAGATCTAGTTTGAGAATTGGGGGAAGGGAAAACGTGAAGAAGAATGAAGAGTAGAATCATACGCGTAAGAATAGATAAAATTTGTCTTAGTTTGAAGTAAATCATTGATATAAAGAAGGAAGAGATTAGGTGAAAGACCAGAACCCTGTGGGACACCACTATTGGTAGAGAAAGAGCGAGAGATCGATCCTTCGACAGCAACTGCCATTGGATCGGTTCTCAAGGAAGCTAGAAACTAGAGAAGTTTAGAATTGCGCCATACCCTGTCAAAGTCTTTGGAGATGTCGAGGGCGACAACGAAAGTCTCCCCATAATCCCTAAAAGAGGGTGACCAAAGGTGGGTACAGCAGGAGAGCAGATCACCAGTTCATTAGCCAGTTGTGTCTGCCTTCTAGCATACCCGACACCACTACTACAACTACTACTACTTTGCTGTCACTTGGAATCGAGTATGACGATCATTCAGCTATGATGCAATGATATGAATTATTAAATTTGTTACTCTTGTTGGTGAGCTCTGAGATGACTCGAGAGGCCGATACGGGACCGGCAGGCCGTCCACAGATGTTGCACGTGTGGAGGGCTACATCTAGTGCTGGAGGGGCGGCGGCAGCGTCTTTCTGGCGTTGGCGCTTGTCTACCTCGGAATGCAGTCGGGCTAACTCGAAAGTATTGACACTTTCTCGTGTGGTGCTCTTCCAAACGTTACAGTATAGAGTGAACGTCTCCCAGGTGAGGGGGTCGATTTGGCACTTTTACAGGTTTTTCTCAAGTTTAGCCTTTACCTTTTCACTTGCCTGTAAAGTAGCCACTTTGGCAGTCTACTGTCGTCCATGCGGGTAAAATAGTCGGTCCAACGGAGTTGTTCAAAGATAATGGTAACCTCGATGCTCCTACAGTTGGTGTTAGTGAGAATACTGGCATTTGTTCTCTTGTTTTCCCAACGAACACGGAGGATGGAAAGTAAACTACGTTGGTTAAAGTTTTCAAGTGCCTTGTGGTGCCTCGTAGTTGTGAACCATGTCTCGCTGCCATACAGCAGGGTGGGAAGGACAACTGATCGATATACATGCAGCTTTGAACATAATTTCAGCTCCCAACAGGTGCAACACTGGCACGGAGTCTGGTAAAAGTTTGAGATGTACATTGATCAGATGTTGAAACTCTTCTTCGATGTCCGCGGTGGTGAACAAGTGGGAGCCGAGATAATGAATGTGGGTAACATTAAAGAGGGTAGTACCGTTAAGCTGGATGGATGGGGGAGGTGTGGCTGAATCAGGCGCAAGCTGAAAGAAAATCTGAGTCTTGCATACATTCACCTCAAGGCCGATGCACGCATACACATCTGCGTGGGTGTCCAGGATCTTCTGGAGGTCGCGTTCAGTGTGAGTGACGAGGGCGAGGTCGTCTGCATAATGAAGTTCCTGGAGTCGTCTAATGTTGAAAAAACCCTTCATCCAGTATTGGATATCCACCCCGCTGGCTAAATTCGCACTAGCACGAAAAAGGAAGGCAGCCAAGAAAATGGAAAAGAGAGTTGGTGCAAGTACACATACTTGTTTTACACCCATTTGCATGGGGAAGAACTCAGTCTGGGTGCCATTGTACAGGCCACTGTCGCTCATGCCATCGTGGAGTTCCTTCACAATGGCGATGAATTTTGTTGAGCAGCCAAAACGGTTGAGGGTCCACCAGAGGGCTTCCCTGTTAACTGAGTCGAAGGCATTGGTAAGGTCAATAAAGGCTATGTACAGGTCACAAGGCTATTCTTTGTACTTTTGCTGTATCTGACGGGCAACAAATATCATGTCAGTGGTACCACGTGATGGTCTAAAGCCACACTGAGGTTCCGGGCAGCAGCGAGATCCCGCGGTAGTTGCCACAGTCTGACTAGTCTCCCTTGATCTTATAATTATTGATGATAGAGGTGTCTTTAAGAGCTTGGGGAATTTCTTCCTTTTCCCATATATTCTCCAGGAGAGAGTGGAGATGGCAGGTAAGCAGTGGTACTCCTGCTTTATAAACCTCGGCTGGGATTGCACCAGGCCCTGAGGCTATGTTATTTTTCATCTGTTTGATGACAATAGCAACCTCATCTAGGGTTATAGGATAGCTGAGGTGGGTCATCTCTGGATGCTGAGGGTCCTGTTGGGCTAGTCAGGACATTCACATCGGTGTTTCAGTTGAGCAGCAAATGGTAGTGCTCTTTCTAGCGCTGATGGATGCATTCATCGTCCTTAATTAGGGAGTTACCATCGGATGAATGGAGGAGGGCTTCGCCATCAGTGATTGGCTCATAAATGTTTTGGTGTAATTGAAAAATTCGCGCATCTTGTGTTGATCTGCAGTTTTCTGAATTTCACGTGTTTTATTTTTCAACCATTCGTTGCTTAGATTGCGAAGTTCGCGCTGGGCCGCCGCATTCTTCTTGCGGTAGGTATCAACCTTGATTGGAGACTGAGGGTTGCTCTGGCAGTCAGTAAAAGCAGCACGTTTATCATCGATAAGTACGTGGATTTCCTAGTCATTTTTATGAAACCAGTCCTGGTGTATTCTTTCGGTCTAGTCGAGGGTCTCTCTGCAGTGTTTTTTCATGACAGTGTCGAGAATACCCCATTTGGCACTGGGATTTGGGTTGTTTGTTGTAGGGTTGTTTATCAGCCCATGTTCGAGCTGCTCTTTGAAAGCATGTTTTACCGTTGGATTCTCCTGACGCTTTGTGTTAAAACCTCTTCTGGAGGCTTGTTGCCTTCGCCGTTTTGGGGCAACATGAAGTAAAAGTTTGACTCTCACGATCCGATGATCAGTGTCACAGTGGTCTGAGCCAGACATGGCTGAGGTGATGAGGACATCGCGGCGATCTCTTTCTCTGACAATGATGTAGTCAATGAGATGCCAGTGTTTAGATCGTGGATGTTGCCACGAATCCTTGAAGTTTTTGGTCTGCTTTAACAAGGTATTGGTGATTGTGAGGTTGAGTGCAGCACACTTGCTGAGGAGTAGGCCATTAGGATTACACTTGCTGAGGAGTAGGCCATTAGGATTACACTTGCCTAGTCCATTTCTCCCCATGATTCCATGCCATATGTCTGCATCTCTGCCAACTCTAGCATTGAAGTGACCTAGGTTCACAACCTTATTCTTCTCTGGGGATAGAGGTTACCATTCTGTCAAGGTTGACGTAAAAGGACTCCTTGACGCTATCCTCTGCCCCCACTGTTGGGGCGTATGCACTGATGAAGAAGGCATGAAGTGAATGATTCAGTGGAACTCGGAGCGTCATGAGGCTCTCGTTGATCCCAACAGGCATTTTAGTTAACCTATGTATGATGCATTAGCGGATGGCAAAGTCAACTCAAGAAATGTGGTTTCTGTCCACAGCAAGCTTACCCTTCCAAAAGAAGGTATAATCAGACCCCCATTCTGCGAGGCTACCTTCGTGAGGGAGGGACTCACTAATGGCTGCTATGTTGATGTTGTACATAGCCAGCTCTTTTACCACAAGGGCGGTTTTTCTTTCAGGACACTTATATGATCTAGAATCCAGAAGGGTCCTGTGATTATGATTGTGTTTTCGACTTCATAGGGATGACTTTACTGGTTCTTTAAGCAGGCTATGTTTTGGGCACCATTTTCTAGCACCCTCCCAAAGTGAGGTGAGCAGAGTGGCTCCTCGAAAGGGTTGCTCAGTCGCACAGACAGGACCGGATTTCTCTTGTACCTAGATCCCAGTGCACAAACGACCATCTTATCTATGCTGCCCATGTGCAGAGTTATGACGAGAGACTCACGCCAGTCATCTCTGTTTGTCCCCGTCGCCACTCGTCCGTTTCCATAGGACTTTTAAGGGTATAGGGGTTTTGATGATGATATGAAGTATGATGAGCTGGATGATAGCTGTGCGTTAGTTGATTTATGTGATGATGCAGAAGGTCAGGTTGCAACCATACATCTTGGCTCTCCCTTTTCCTGATGCAGTGGTGCAAATGTTGTAACAACTGGGGAGAGGGAGAGTTGCAATGGACTACCGATAGCTCAATAGCTGCAGAGACTTCATCTGCTGGTGTAGTCGTTGGGTTCCCATGATGGTCACCTGTTCCGCCTATACCACCGTCTGCTTGATGCAGGGCTCCACTGCAGATTTTTCGTTTGGAGTTCATTCCCGTAGACTTGTACCTCCCAAGGTTAATCCACAAGGCAGCTGGGCAATCAATGGTTGGTTGGCGCTGTCTTTCTGGGGCCAACTGCTGCTCCGAGATCCCCTGCTTGTTTAGCCTGGGACCACGAGGCACCCAGTTACTGTGTGTTGCCACGGGAAGGCACAGCAGTAGTCTTTATGACGAAGAAGCTGTATACTAGCAGGGGAGGACTTATGCATGTTGCTTCCCTGTTCGCTACGACGGCTAGCCAGGAGCAGTAGCGGCAAGCAGTGCTTTCACCTTAACACTAACATAATGCTGCCACAGTAGACGCCACACACACACACACAGGCTTGTTTGTGTGTGTGTGTGTGTGTGTGTGTGTACTTACGAGCCAGAGGCAGCCATTGGTTACCTGGTCCCAGCCTGCTTCTTCAAGACAGGTGCCTAATTCACACTGCCCACGATGTTTGACGGTGGTTAGAGAGGCATGATATCCTTGAGCTCCTAGATTTGCCCAGCAAAGGAGCAGATGTGAATGTTATTGAGCACATATAGGCACACATGGTGAATACGTGGGATATGGCAGAAAAAGGACAACCTTATGATTCACGTCAATGCTCAATGGGGGCATTACAGGCGTAGACCGGAGCTGGTACAAGGCCTTATGTCATCCACGCCAGTCAAAATATTGATGAGATGTTTGTCATAATATATAACTTCTTAAAACTGTTGCGTAATCTAATTAGAGAGATTTATTACTTAAGATAGTGTTTTATTGCAGTGATCATAGTAATTAATTACTTAAAAATTTAGTCGAACATCTTATGTACTAGCCAACATTTATGGTTACCGATATGTAACTAACCAAAACCAGTAATGCTGAAATTGGCTGGTAATAAACTTGGGATATGATGCATTTATCTCATTTTTCACCCAAACATTTATCAGTGCTGCTGTTGTGTCCAGTCACTTTTGTGAGATACTTGTAGTTTACTCGGGTCGCTCAGGTTTCCAGTCTCCTCCCAAGGTCACGTGCGATGACCTGTATGGAGAGGTCATTTTCTCGAAGGGTGATAGTGCAACCTGTCATTACCAAATTATTGCCCTTCTGATTCATACTTGATCGGTGGAGTTTATGGTCACTCTCGGCTGTGGTGGTGACAACAACACCTCTGATGGAACTCGGGTCCTACTGATGTAACATATATGAATGGCATAATGACCATAGCTATAACGCTGGTGAGGTATACGTCTTTTTGCACTATGCGAACACGTCAAGATATTATACCTGTCATAAAAAAATAGCTGTACTATTGTTTGCACAATAAATACTATGTTTAAATTATGCGTGTCATCATTTATCCATAAACGAGCCTGATGAGAGAATAGTATAAGTGAATATAAGTAGCAACAAATCGTATCATGAATGGAATTGGGAATAGTCACGTGCTGTGATTATTGTAATTTATACATGTCTAACCGTCACCTCACTTTCCGTTGCATGATGTGAATTCAAAATAGTTTTTCACAAATGTAATAGGAAAAATAAATGTAAACATCATACAGTTGATATCAAGCTGCCCCATCCCCAGTTTCAACTTTGCGTGATGGTTGGGTAGGTCAGAACAGCGACCCGCCGTCAAGTAAGGATGGAATGGGCTGTGCACCCTCTTTCTGCAGTGTACCACGAATTTGTGTAGAATTGCACTCAGATAGAAATTGGTATGCAACCAATGTACAGTTGGGGACTTTTCTGACTAGCACATTCAGAGTTGTCAATCCACCTTCTCCGTGAGGTGTGAACCCATAGTGTATTGACTCATGAATCCGCAGCATTCTCGGGGAAGGGGGGGGGGGGGTGACGAGGGCCGGTGTGTGAGCGGGTGGCAGGTTATGAGGATTGAATGAGGAAGGTGTTTGAAGGCTAGAGGGATGGGAGAGGTTTAATTAAGAAGTTACTTGTGCTGTGACAACCTAGTATGTATTAAATAAGGATATAAATATGTAGGGTAAAACACACTTAGAACGTGTTACTGCACATTATAATAGTATTCCCAGCTTATGCTACAAGTCTGAGCAACACAGTACATCCCTATTTAGTACAAGAGCAATAGGGTTAAACCTGGAACAAATTAGTAACAAGCTAAAATTTTATGGAAAGACTCATAACATTTGTGATAAAATATATATCAACAGTCCCAGAACATCTCCCTTGTGCTAGGACAGGAATTCAAGATGGCGTCGAAGATGGCTGCCATTCTAAAGTATACAGTATAAAATATTTGCAACTAATCATGAGAGAAATATGAACAAAGTGTCAAAATATGGGTTATCAGACAAGGTCAACTCAATGAAACCATTAATTACAGGGTATAACACCATTTCCCAGAGCTCTGTTAGACCATTTCCTGTCATAATCTGGCCAATGTTACCGAGATAAAACATCAGAATATGGAATCCACCACATGGATTTTGTTTAAATTTTGTGCAGCAGCGACTACTCCTGCAGCCTTTAGGTATAATGGCTGATCAGATTTAACCGGGCATATATTCAGACCATGTTTTTCACTCTGTGTTTGTGCAAAGCTTAATACTATGTAAATAGTACCTGGATTAGGTGGATTCAAATTGATGAAAGGAAGGACTTCTATTCTGGTTCCTTCATACTGGTCACTCGGCATGGTCACTTTCATGAAACACACCACGAAGGACATGAGTCAGTTCCAGAATACAGCCAACAGTCCTCGAGGAGTCTAAGACGCCCTGTTACTACACCATGAAATTAAATATAAGTTATTAAATTGATAATAATTATAGATCGTTTCCGAGTCTAAAAATGTTGCATACGTCCTCATTAAGCTGTTAATCGTCTGGTAAATAAGTCACTCCTGAAAAGCACGAACCAGTGAGCAAGCGTGGCTTGGGCAGTTGTGAGAGAGGTCAAGCTAGCAGGACCATCTCTGTTCTGTACCCAGGAGAGACGGATCGCGTGAACTGGTTCCTTCGTTTATTTAACATCAGTATTAACAAGTAAGTTTTATTCAATCTCGGATAAAGCTAGATAGGGCGGTAGAAACAAACGGTGATATGAGACAATAGCTAACAGCCCGGGTTTTTTCAGGGTTCTGTAGACCCCACGCTGTATAATGACGTCCACTGGCGGTATGAAACGAGTGGTGAAGCGAGCTGTATGACCGTCCACCGACCTGGGTTTGAGCCACCTGTTGAGTGTGGTGAGAGTTGGAGTGAAACCAGCTGTCTGGGTGACCAACTAACGACGTGACGATCGTTTGGGGTCATGAGCTCTCCTCTACCTCGGCTCACAATATCACATATCTTCAAGCAGTTTAGTGAAAACCTTTTAATAACGGGAAGCTAAAGCTTCTCTCAACTGTACAAGGTCGTAGTTTCTCACTCCCTTCCGTTCAGGGATGTACTGGGTGTAAAGTGATGCCAGCTGAGTGAATGAATGATCACACACTGAGGCCAAAAATCTAGTGGAACTTAGAGGTACATTTTCCAAGGTTGAGAAAGGCTTGTTTGTGCCTTAACTACGGGTGCCGATTGGCTATGCCTTAAAAAACTACGGAGTGTATGTGGAATCTATGTGTTAGGTTAAGAAGCATGGTTCACTGGTATTGGTGGACTCAGTAACTTCTTAATAATAGTGATAATATTTTTGTGTGTAGTTAATACTATTTTTTCAGTTACTGGTGTTGTCTTGCAGTGTGTAGTTAATATTTCTTAAATAAATTTGATCGTATTGTTTTTTAATGTTTGTGTCACTAATTGATGCCAGAGAATGAGGGAACTGCTTTTCAGATGAGGTTCCTCCTCTATGTTGTAAGTGATACTATGATTTAGTTCCTTTAATGCATTTAATATTTCTTTATAATTCCAATCTCAGGTATAACCTTTGTTCCCCAGAGTAATGCTTAAGTTAGGTTAGGAGGTGTGCATTGGTTGGGGTAATATAATTTTATTGAGTGCCCTTTAGGCCTATTCATTGTAGAATTATTAATTTCTTATTTTTTTAATACTATTTTCTCAGTGATTGATATTATTTTGTTGAAAACCCTTAAGGACTGCATCTGTTGGTGTAACATAATTCTATTGAGTGCCCATTAGGTCTATTCATGGTGGAATTAATAATTTCTTTTTTTTATACCATTTCCGCAGTGGTGGATATTATTTTGTGAAAACCCTTAAGGCCCGTTTCATGTGTGCAAGCAACACTTCTTAATACTTTCAATTTATTGTTGTCTAATGAGGCATTGTCTGAGTTTCTAATAATTTCAATATCATGTATAACTTTTATTCCCCAGAGTAGTATTTTAAGTTCAGGTTAAGAGGCGCGCATATGTTGGTGTACCATTATTTGACTGTGTCTGTAGTGTTGGAGGGAATATAAATGTCTAAATTTTACAGTGTGTCTCATTCATCCCAGTCACAGATGCTATCCTTCCACGGGTCCCGGAGAATTCATTTTGTTAGTAAATTTAAGTGTTCTTGTGCCGGTTCGGGTTTTTCTCCAAGGGGGCTCTTCCACTGCAATTACCATCTAATAGTATTTAATAAACCCCAAGTCAAGTGAGAAATTAAAGTCCAGTAATTCCGAACGGTTGCATATATATATATATATATATATATATATATATATATATATATATATATTTCATTAGCCCAATAAAGCACGCGGACTTCTACATACAATCAACACCTCAACCAGCCAGGATTCGAACCCACGGCCCACAAGCCTATGACTGTGACCGAGGGAACGCTAACCGCTGGACCACCAGGATGCTAAAAGCAGTCCTAGACTTTGTTATATTTCACACAAAGCCTGTTCAACGAGCTTATGGCGCCGTGAACCTCTAATGGGGACCACCCGCACCACTTAGGTGGTCAGAGTAACGTTTTACCAAATCCGGCTTCGAAACACGAGGATCCATATATATTTCATTAGCCCAATAAAGCACGCGGACTTCTACATACAATCAACACCTCAACCCGCCAGGATTCGAACCCACGGCCCACAAGCCTATGACTGTGACCGAGGAACGCTAACCGCTGGACCACCAGGATGCTAAAAGCAGTCCTAGACTTTGTTATATTTCACACAAAGCCTGTTCAACGAGCTTATGGCGCCGTGAACCTCTAATGGGGACCACCCGCACCACTTAGGTGGTCAGAGTAACGTTTTACCAAATCCGGCTTCGAAACACGAGGATCCATATATATTTCATTAGCCC